>PVIJ01017728.1:0-28535 GCA_004024925.1 Scalopus aquaticus | reverse complement strand
TTTCTTCTTCCCTACGAGTCTGCACTGCACTACTCCACCCCCACGCCCATTTCTCCCCGCAAGGTCAAAGTTATCCCATCTCTACAGAAACTTTCCTGTTTATTTCTGGTCAAGAGGCTTCATGGCTGTGAATTCTTCTCGCGCCCAAGTCCAGAAACCTGAAAATCCAACAAGAAGACCATGAGATGTGATGCAGCCATCTCCCCTACTGGTCTCAGAAAAGCAGGAGGCTGTCAGACATCTTCATTTTGCACTTCTGGCCTGAAGAGAAAAGGTCTCTGCCTGTTCTCTCTCTCTTTCTCTCTCTCTCTCTCTCTCCCTCCCTCCCTCCCTCCCTCTCCCCCCTCTCTCTCTCTCCCTCCTTCCCTGCCACCCTCAGATGGCATTTTTCCCCTTATTTTAGACCTCAATATTAGGGAAAGCCGGGTAATTTCGCCTGCGTGGGCCACACCCATGGTTTCCACAGGCCGCACAGGGGTGGCGGATCAGGACCATGCGGCCGCATAGGTGCTTCTCTGCTCAGAGCCTATGGGGCCACACCCCTCCGGATCTGCCCTGCCAATGTGGCAATGCCCACTCCCCTTGCAGGAATAAGGGCCGGCTTCGTTCCAGCACTTCCGAGCCCTGGAATCGCCGGCAAGCCCAAGTGTGCTCACAATCACATTTGGCACAGGATCTGCAGAGCTTCATCCTGTAGTCACTTAACCAGCTTTACCCCCAGGGACCACCCCTACCCCCCAGTGATTCTTGGAAATCATGATCTGACCAGGTGGTAATGGGTGGAATATTAAACTCTTGCCTGGCTTGTTAATGGACTCTAAGGGGGTGATGGCTCGAATTTTCATCTCTTATCTGGGGTATTTATTTTGCATACCTGATGTCTTGGGAGTTTAAAACAAAATTGTAGTTTTTCTTCGAAGATCAACGGTTTCAGCTGAGTCAGAGCCGTCAGAGAGATTAAATGTGGCTGCTGTTGTTTTCTGACAGCTAGGTAAAGCTTCCCAGAAATCTAAACTAAAGTAAAATTGGGGTAGCCCCTCACTTGCTTCACCAAAGGACATTCTGTGGAACCTCAGGAGAGCACCACAAAATCTCCCCCTTTTCTCCTGGGAGACACATGCAATCAATGTGTCCTATTTGGCTTATCAGGCAAAGTTAAAAATTTAAAGTTGCCACTTCCAAGAAAAAGTGTAAAACTGAGGCCTGCTCAAAAATGTTAACCTTGGGTTTCTCAATCTTTTAGAACACCTTCCAGTACATCACAGGTATGCAAATCATCCCTTCTGATTGTCCTAAAATATTGCACACCTCAGCGGTGGGAGAGCCCCTTGAAACTGTATCTGAAAAGGAATAACGCCTAAACATAAATAAATAGCTCTGGGACACAGCGCCACCTGGTGGCTGCAGTGGAGTGGTGCCGTCTGAAGGGAAGAGGAGTCCAGTGGGCCAGGGCTGTGCTGGGCAATAGGGTTGCGGGGAGGAGAAAGGTCTTAGGCTTTGGACACTTCCTTTGTTTTCCTTTCAAAGCCGTTTTCATTCAAAGACAAACCTAGAGCTTGGAATTATTAAGGACATTTAAAATATCCATACCCGGCACCCGCCCGCTCCAGGCCCACTCCGACTTTGGTTGGTTGCTTGGTTGGTTGGTTAAATGGAAGGAAGGAAGGAGGGAGGGAGGGAAGGAGGAAGGGAGGGAGGGAGGGAGGGAAGGAAGGAAGGAACCTTTTCTGTGTTTTGCATGTGCGTACATCTCTCAGAAATCCTAGGGGGCTAGTTTCCTGGAGGTTGGCACAGATGGTGCCATGGCCTAGGGCCTCCCACTAAAAATACATTGTGAGTCTAATCTTTGCCGAGCCCCATGCAGCAGGCCCCAGGATACTGCCCAGCCCTGACCAGCACAGCACCCCAGACCAGTTCAACCAACCTCACACTGAGTAACTACCTGGCCTCAACCGAAGGCACTTTCATTGAGAGCAATGTTCTGACAGGTTTTCAGTGTCCAACCCAGCACATGTGCTCTTTTGGTCTCTTTGTATACATTTGTGTTTAGGCTGTGTTTAGGAGGAGAGGAGAGGAGGATGTGTTTAGGAGGAGAGGGGGTGGGATGGGAGGAGAAGGCAGATGGGTGGAGGGGAGAGGAGGGGAGGGGCGTGGAAGGGAGGGGAGGGGAGGAGAGGAGAGGAGAGGAGAGGAAGAAGGGACACCCTCCTCCACACAACACCTCATGTGTGAAGGTTGCTCGGTCCCGGTCCGCTGCGCCTGTCTGCAGAGCGAGGGGATGGAACAGCGGCTCCTTCTTATGTGTTTTGCCAGGACTCCCAGTCCGAAGTCCACCCTCGCCACAGGGGCCAGCCTCTGGACTGGAGGCTGCTCCGTTGGGGGTGGGGCGGTCAGGAACTCTCCACTGTGCAGAGGGCGCCGGGACACTCCAGTCTCGAAGAGATGCAGGCGCCGTCTTGGGACGTCCCCTATCGTGAGCCGGAGGGTCAGAGTCCACGCGTCCCCTAGCCGAGAGGGACACCCGAGGTGCTGCCCGGAGACGTGGAGGACACCGGCTCCTGAGACACCTGCAGGGGCTCCCTCACCCTCGAGCGGTTAGCTGTGCCCACAGCTCCCGCGGGGCTGCCTGCGGGTTGGGGAGCAGCTGGGGGCTCCGTGTCTGTCCGCCCCAGCTCCTGGCTCGGCAGAGGTCAGCCTGGCCTGGTGCTGAGGCCAGCGCTCTGGAGAGGCCCAGGCTGTCAGGCTAGCCTGCTTCTCGAGGAGAGCTTAGGGAAGCCCCGAGGGGAGGGGAGGGAGGTGGGAGTGGCTGTGGGGGCGAGGTCAAGGCCTCTAGGCCTCGTGAGGCCGGGCTCCATCCTGGGGGCGGCAGTAGCACTGCTGGGCAGGTCAGGGCCTCCCACAGAGTCTGTCTCCAGAAACTTCGGAGGCGCCGGGGCGGCTCTTGGATGCCCACCCTCACTTTGCCCACTCGGGGCTGGGCCCTGCCCAGGGCCCCTGCCTGCTGCCTGGGGCCCCATGCTGGCTCTGAGCCTTCATGAGCAGGTGAGAGCTGTTCAGGGCCCGGGTAGGGGTGCGGTTGTTGTCTTTATTTATTTTTTATTTTTTTTTAAAGATTTATTTTTTATTTATACATACAAGTTGGGGCACAGGCCAGAGGCGTGGGGTGGCGAGAGGGTTCACCAGAGACAGAGCAGGTAGCAGAACAGGCAGATCAGAAACACACTGCTGAGGGGAGCAGTGGGCAGGGCAGGAGAGGTCTGCCGCGCCATGTGGGATTCTCCCCGGCCGGGCGTTGAACTCGCATCGCTGCTGCCAACAGCTCCAAAGCACAGCGCTTAACCACCGCGCCACCGGGGAGACCCTGTTGTGTCTTTAGCTGGAGTGGGGGGCAGTGTTTTCCTCCTGAGGATAAGACCCCAGCCCTTCACCCTCCGTCGGGGGCCGAGCCCCGGAGCCTGGTGCAGTGGTGAGAAGCCGCGGTGCCTGCCTGGGCGCATTTACGAGGCTTCTCCCATTTACGCTCAGCTGTTTGTCCCTCACCATCAGGCTGGGGGCGTCATTGACTCAAAGGGGTGATGATGCCTCTCTTAAAACAGCAAGGAGCTGCTTGCAGCTCCCCGAGGCCCGGAGGTCTCAGAGGCTCCTCCCAGGAGACCCGGCTCACGCTGGCAGCAGCATCTATCCTCGGAGGGCAGTGGGCAGGGTGGGCCAGCGGGCAGGCCCCTGGGGCCAGGCTGCGCCCTCATCTCCAGCATCGCTGAATCCACAGCGTGGCCATGGCCACTTCTGCAGCCCACTGACCACGCCTGTGGGTGGCCCTCGGCCAGTGGCTCAGACTGGACACACGAGCCCACAGACCCGGCACGGTGGGGCCCCAGCCCCCATCGTGCTCGGGACACTGTCCTGGAGGCCAGAGTTTCCAATGGTCAAGCTAAGACGCCCACTCAGGCGGGGCCTCTCACAGGACCAAAGTCTCAGCAGGGTCTGCTGGGAACCTCGGGGACATTGGCCAGAGGAGCCTGACCAGCTGGACCTCCTGGACAGGGAGCTGAGTGTGCACAGGCACCAGAGAGGAGACGCTTGGATCTGAAGCAGGAGGTTGCTCCGTCTGCTGCTTGGATTCTGCCGCTTGCTGCGACAGAGAGCTGCTGGCAAAGCGCCCGTGCTGGGCTGCCTGTCCGCAGTGGTAGCCATGGCCAGCTTGACCCCTTCCCAAACAGTAATGTCTGTGATAGGTAGGGTGACGGCAAACTGGATAAACCTCACTGTCCCTGTGACTCAGGGTGCAGAATTTGGGGAGTTCTCCCACTGGACCAGCAGGTGTGTCAATTAAATCTCTCTCCCCACCTCTCTGAGTGGTGCCTGATTTGTCTGCAAAGTTGCTGTGACAGATCAGTGGCAGCAAGGGGGCCCACAAACAACAGCCCCTATTTACTCCCCCAGCTTGTGCCAGACTGTGATGCACCCCAATCCACAGCTCCACCCCACTGTCCCCCACGCACTTGCCCCAATTCCCTGAATCTGACCCCAACACATGGAGCCGGGTAAGGGCTGCTGCACCTCCAGAGGGGCCTCCTAGGTCTCTCTCACTCCTTGGACTTTGATTTGTTTTTCCAGGGTCCAGCCCCGCTCCCAGTGGGGCTGCCTGCCAGGGATCACACACGCCCCATAGAGCGTCTCTGCAGGAACAAAGGCCCCGGCACATCGTCCACCCAGCAGGGTCTCTGCAGAGTGGAGGGGCAGTGGGGCAGGGAGGCGTAGCCGTGGTTGGGCGGGCGTGGAGCTGGCTGCCTGCCTGGCACCTGTTCTGCGGCGTGGGGGCCTGTTGAGCAGGGTGGGAGTAAGGGGTGGACACCCATGGCCAGCACCGACTGTCCCGGGGAGGGAGCCCCACGCAAGGCAGACCGTTGGGAGCAGGCAGCCGCGGCTGACCGCGATGGGGGCACCAGCTCCTTGGGGTTCAGAGCTGGGGGGACTCACTCTGTTCCGACTGTTTGCTTGCAGCTCCTGAGTGACAGCTGCGGGAGAAAAAGGCAGGAAGAGATTGACTTACGAAATTCAAATAAGTGGCATTTCAAACCACTTTAGTGCCTCATCACTGAGAAACAGCTTATTTTTGCATATTTAAAAGATGAAAGGAAATACATACATATTAATTTAAAATTAGGTTTTCTGCTGGGGTAGGGCTGCGCAATTTTCCGGGAGTGGGAGGGAGGCCCGGGCTGGGTGATGCTAGAGAGTCTCGAGTCAGACCGACAGTCCAGCAAAGCTGGCCGGCTGGAGAACAGGAGGACGGAGGTCCCCAGCTCAGGTCCTTCAGGGACCCTCAAGCCCACGGGGGTGGAGGGGAGAGGGGGTCTGGAGACTTCTGGTTTTGTTCCGCCCTGAGTGAAAGAACAGCTGCCTGCTGGGACGCAGAAGCGTCACCACCGCCAGCAGCACCTCGGGTCCCACGGCCACCTCTGCTCCATGGTCTCCATGTCCTACGGCTCGGCTGAGTGTCCAGCGGCTGCACAGCGGTCTGCGCCGGTGACCAAACCATCAGGCCCAGCTCACCCCTCGTTTCAATCAGGCTCCTCTCCCGCCTCTCGGCCAGGAGGGGCAGAGGGCAGAGGTGCACGAGGGGGTCACGCCAAGGGGCGGCCACCGTCCCCACGTCTCCAGCAGCCGCAACGCCTCGGGACTCGGCCGGCGACAGGTGCTGGGCACCCCCGCTCTGTCCCCGGATCCCGACACGGCAGGACTCTCCCGGGATCCAGAGTGATGCCGGCCTGGAGGGTGTTGAAATGGTCAGGAGCTGAGCTGGGTGGGGCCAGGCCGGGCCTGCAGCCTCAGGCTGCCTCCGAGCTGGGGCCATCCGAGCCCCTGGCTCCCGGAACGCACGACCTCGCAGCCAGGATGGCGCTGAAGGCCTTCAAAGGGCCAGTGGCCAAGCCGGCCTTCTGGTCCTGGGTTACAGCTGGGTGCCCCGAGATGTGAGGGTAACAGCACTGGCAAGACGAGCTTGCGCGCGCGCAGGACGAGGCCCGATCTCGAGCACCCAGAGCGCAGGTGCCAGGGAGCGGTGCAGGTGAACAGGGGTTGAGACGGGAAGAGGCGGGGCCTGGCGAGGCTGGGCGCGGATCCAAGGGCTGGGTACGAGCTGCGCCCACTGACCGGCTTGCTGGTGGATGCTGGGAAGGGGCAGCGGTGCCTAGCGTGGCCTGAGGGGGCCGGCCCAGGGTGGCCACAGCTGCAGAGAGGGGCCCAGCAGGCGAGGAGCCCAGACAAGGCGGGGGGCACCCAGCTCAGCAAGGGGTCTGCACCCGTCCTCAACCTGAGAGCCCTGGGCAGAGACTTCGCCGGAACCACCGCCCCTTGGCCAGCTGCGGCGGCTTCACCCAGGAAATGCTGTTTCAGACGTGCCTGTGCAACCTCAGGTCTCCATGACGTCATCGCCACCAGCGTCGGCGTCAACGTGTTTGCCTGGAGGGGCTCGAGCAGCTGGGTGAGCTACCGGTCCCCTGACCTGTGGTGAAGTGTGTGGGGAGGGGCGGGGGTGGCAGCTCCACAGCGCCCTCTTTGTATTCGCACTGAAACTGCGCTGAAACAGAGACAGCCTCACCTGTGAGAGAGTAAGTTGATTAAATATTGATTTCTGATTTTGGATCTGTCACTCCTCATTTAACACTATTTTAGATGTGCCTTTTCCTGTTATTACACTACAGATCAACTTTTTATCATATCCTCGAGAGACTGTGGCGAACGCACAAATGCGCAGGTGACAGGCGCAGAGAGAGACACCCACACCTGGGTGCTCGCGGGGGCGTCCTGGCGCGCGGCCAGCCCCCTCGCCCGCGGCCTGGCGGTGGCTTGGAGTCTGCAGCCTCAGCGGGGTCCCCTGAGGCCTGCTGGCGTCTTCTCGCGCCAGGCCCGACCCCGGCAGCCGATGCCACCCTGGAGGCAGGACTGACCGTCCCGCGTCCCCTGCTGGCAACTCAGTGGGGCGCTGACGACCTGGACCTTGCCGCAGGGAAAGGTGGGACCCGCCATCACTTGTGTTCCTTCACGTACATTTCTCCGCAAGCTGCGGCATCTGGCAGAGCCGCTGGGGTCTCTGTCTTGGAGAATGCGAGGTTCAGGGGCTGCTGCTACCCGGGGGAGACACGGTCCTCGGGCACACTTCCCTGAAGTGTGTTGTACTCAGCAGCGGCCCAGCCCTGGGGCCAGCGGCAGACGGACAGCTGGGAGGCCTCCGAGCTGAGCCCGACCTGCGCATGCGTGTGGCTGTGTCCGGCGTGGCCGCCGAGATGCTCCTGGCTGCTCGGTGCCGGGTAGGATCCCAGCAGCGCCCCAGGGGCCTTTCCGGTCTGTCGGGGCTCAGAGGGAAGGAGACAGTTTTCCTGAACTCCTGGGCCACCCTTGGGCCCGGCCAGCCGGGGGCAACAGTCTTGACCTAAGCCGCCTCCACGGCTCCTGGGAATGTCCTCGCTGGGACACAAGAGGGCTGCTCGGGAGGCACCTTGTGGTGTCTACTAAAGGGAAGAGCCGAGGCGTCCCGGTGGGGGCCAGAGGCAGGGCTCAGTGGGGTCGGGTGTAACCCGGCTGAGTCCAAAGTCAGGTAAAGGTGGTGCCCCCTGGAGGGGTTTGCTGATGAGAATGAACAGCCCCAGGGAAAATGCTAAGTTTGCAGTTGGAGTGGAGTTTCTGATAAGAAATAAAAGGGACTGGGGCCTCCCGGTGGCGCAGCGGTTAAGCGCTGCGCTGTGGAGCTGTCGGCAGCGGTGACGCGAGTTCGACACCCGGCCAGGGAGAGTCGCACATGGAGCGGCAGACCTCTCTTGCCTTGCCCGCTGCTCCCCTCAGCAGTGTATTTCTGATCAGCCTGTTCTGCTCCCCACTCTGTCTCTGGTGAACCCTCTCGCCACCCCACGCCTCTGGCCTGTACCTCAGCTTGTATGTATAAATAAAAAATAAATCTTTAAAAAAAAATAAAAATAATTTAAAAAAAAAGAAATAAAAGGGACTGTGGGAAAAGAAGAATCAGTCTCCATGATGTAGGAGTGGAAGAGGCGGTTGCCATGCTGAAGGAATAGAGGAAGCAACTGCCATGATGTAGGAAAAGAAGTGGCAGAAAAGGTAGCCACCAAGACTGAGAGTTTGGAAATCAGACGCCAGAAGATCTGAGCCACTGAGATATGGGTTAAGCATTTTTTGAATCTTCAGTGACTTTGGGACCAGTGACTTTGGAGGCTTTGCAAGTAGCCGAGCGACGGAAACTGCTCCCAGTTTTGTCTTTACTGCAGCTGAAGGAAGAAGGCAGAGGCCCGAAGTGGGCGCCTTCCTGAAATGCGTGAGTGCAGTCTGGGGGGCCGTCTGGCTGCTGTAGCTGCTATTTGCAGTGTTGTTGGCCTAGTGCTGTGCTGGGTACCATGGCAGTTCTGGGAGCATTTCCAGTTGCATCCTGTGTTGTCCTCATGCATTGGAACCTGACCTACAGTCTGATTGTTGTGCGTCCACAGAAGAAGGAAGATGCCATTTTGGAAATGTGGCTCATTGTTTGGAAGAGGAGCTCCACCCCAGCAGTGGCAGGAAGACCACCTTTGTTACTTTTCTGGGACTTAAAGGACTAGACATTGCTTTAAGTAAGGTAAACGGCCATATGTTGACTTCAGTAATTCTTTGCTTTTTCCTGTTTTGTTAAATAAATCCCACCGTTATTGTTCCCTAAGCCTGAGTAGTCTTGCAAATGTGCGTGCAGGTGCAGAACCAAGATAGTGACTGGTAAGCAATTTGGGCACTGCCTTTGGCCAACTTTGAAGCCCCATTTTCCCACCAGCAGGGGCTCAAGCCTCCCCTCAGCCCCGGGGCTGTGTGAGCAGCTGGAGGGCACCACAGGATGAGGCCGGCCAGGGGTGTCTGCCACTCACCGCGTGGAGACGCTGAAGCCGGTCGGGTCGCCAAGAGGAGCCAGACCTGCTGTGCAGGTGGGTGTGCTCCCCACTGCCCTCGGGGCACCCCGTTTTTCTGCAGTGGGTTGTACCGCACAGGTACACTGCGCTCACACTTGTGAACTGGATTAATGGGAGAGAATCGCGATGCTCCCAAGGCCACGCCTCTGGCGCCAGGCTTGGAGGTCCAGTGGCACGACCGTGTGACCAGGTGCCGCTGTGGCACAGGTACACAGGTGTACAGGTGCAGGTGCAGGGACGGCACCATTTCAGAACCTGCAGCCAGGATCCTCGCGGAGAGAGGCTCATCTGGGCCAGGCCACAGTGAATGTGGGGCCAGTCTGCGCCCGGAGCAGCTAACTCAGGGAAATGTCGCCATATTTTAAGTTCAGAGTCTGAAGGTGATTCAGAGTGATTTGCTTTTTTCTATCAGTTATTAATACTGTCAAATCCAGTTAGCGGCATGGAAAGGGCCCCTTGTGGATGGAGAAATCCCCCTTCAGTGGTCTCTTCCGGCTGTTCCGGGTCAACAGCTCCCTCTTCCGAGGGCTGCAGCTGCGGACTCCCGCTGCGCCCTGCAGAGTTGGTGCAGGCTCTTCGACCCGCTGAAGTCTCTCTATCTGGGACGCAAAAAGCTCAACTTACAGAAAAAGAAAACAATCTGGAAGTAAAGGCCGAAAATAAAGTATAGGAAGAAAGGATAAAATTGGAGTGTTAAGTTTAAACAGAATAAATAGGTACTCGTATCTAATGATCCAATGGGAGTAAAACGTAAACATTTCAGACACCGGAGTCCATTTTCAGTCTAGCTAAGAAATTATTAATCAACCTTTAAGATTCAGGGCTCATTTTAAAATTTGGTGGAGTTTCATGTTCTTTATTTTATTATTTTTTTAAAGATTAATTTTATTTTTGCATATAAGCTGGGGTGCAGGCCAGAGGTGTGGGACAGTGAGAGGGCTCACCAGACACAGAGTGGGGAGCAGAACAGGTAGATCAACCGAAATACACTGCTGAAGAGAGCAGCAGGTGAGGTAGGAGAGGTCTGCTGTGCTCTGTGGGAATCTCCCCGGCCGAGCATCAAACTTGTACCACAGCCACCGACAGCTCCACAGCCTGTGGTTAACCTGTTGTGCCACCATGGAGGCCCTCATGTTCTTTTTTTTTTAAATGATTTATTTATGCATACAAGAGTTGCGGTGTAGGCCAGAGGTATGGGGGGGTGAGAGGACTCCCCAGAGACAGAGCATGGAGCAGAACAGGTGGATCCACTGAAATTCACTGTTGAGGGGAGCAGCGGAGAGACAGGAGAACTCTGCTGCGCCCTGTGGGTTGGGGTCCTGGCTGGGGATGGAACTCGTGCTTCAGTGGCTGGGGACAGCTTTGTAGTGCTGAGACTTGACCCCTGCACCACAGGGAGGCCCGAGTTTCACATTCCTATTTGTTTTCTTGGCAAGTTCTCCTCTTTCTTCTTCTCGTCTGGACACCAGACAGTCGCGTCCTCGTTATAGGTCCGCTGGGCTTAGCCTCGGCGACTGTGCATCTCCCCCACCAGCTGGGTCAGCCGTGTTAAATATGAAAGTGTCACGCTCGGTTAATAAGGGTACTTCTCTCTTTCTCTCTGTTCTTTAAGTAACATGTTCATTTCTCCGAGTTAGAAATCTAACAGAATGTAGGCAATTTTTTATAAATGGAAAATTTTCACAACACCCGAAAGGCACTAAGATAAAAATTGTTATCCATTATACCATGATACAGATACATCCTATTACATATTTAGGAAGCTTCCTATGGTCCATTTTTCTAGAATATCAATTTTTAAAAATTTGGAACAAAGCTACAAATGTGGTTTTACATCTTTTTAAAAATCAGTATCACCACAAGAGCCATTAACGCTCTAGCACATGCATTGCCCTTGGTGATAACGTTTCTCTAAAACACCCGGTTGGAAATTTCTGAAACTTTCATTCAAATGAAAATACCCAAGGAGCAGACCTGTCCCTTGGGTGGGGAGGGGGGATGGTGGGCCTGCAGCTACTCTGTGAAATGCCCGGGGAGCACACGCGCTGGGGTGGGGGTGGGGGTCAGGCTGGTCCTTTTTGGTAGAATTCAACTTGTCAGCACCCCACCACGAGTCCCCACACTTGGCAGCACACACCCACCTTCAGGGACCCAGCTCAGAAAGGAGAGCACCCGCATAGACATCTGCACCAGGTGGGCTAGGGGGGGCTTCTAGAATTTAATTTCCATTTTAAGGCATTTATTATAAGTTAATGAATCAATGAATACACCAGGGAACATTTAATCAGATTTATTACCTTATAAAGGGTACATGGCTCTCAGCTAAATAACTGAGATTATAATTATCAGCAGTCATGTAATCACATCTGTGGTAATTCTGGACATGACCGAAGATCAGGATATCTATAACACATGCTCCATCAGGAGTGGATGGCTCCTCGCGCCATTTATAGCACGTCTACAACTTCAAAGCACCTGTGTTGATTTATTTTTTTTAAGATTTTATTTTTATTTATTTATGCATACAAGAGCTGGGGTGCAGACCAGAGGTGTGGGGTGGGGAGAGGATTCCCCAGAGACAGAGTGGGGAGCAGAACAGGCAGATGGACTGAAATCCACTGTTGAGGGGAGCAGCGGGAAGACAGGAGGGGTCTGCTGCGCCCTGCGGGAAGCTCCCTGGCTGGGCATCGAACTCGTGCTGGGGTGGCTGCGGACAGCTTCACAGTGCTGAGACTAACTCCTGCGCCACCAGGGAGGCCCACCTGTGTTTATTTTTTAATTTGAAAAGTATTCAAAAAATCTATAGACTAAAAATATAAGTCCCTCCTAAGAACAATAGGCAGAGAAATTGAAGGGCAGTCACTTAGGAAATGTTAAAATCTGGCCGATTTAAGGCCACCAGGGTGTGGGATCTGCAGCCTTCAGAGTGTCTGGGCGCTCCTCTGCGTAGCCACGGCCGCTCACACCCCACACAGCCCCATGGAGAGGGGCCCCTGCTCCCCTGCCGCTGCCCCCTGCTGCTGGGGCCTGGGCCCCACCCTCCGGGGCGGGACCTCCCCCACCTTCACTCTCCAGAGTCTCAGGCTTCCTGTCCTCAAAGTCCTGCAGGGCGGGTCCCGGAGCTGGGACACAGCAGATCTTACAGATCCTGAGATGTTCCCCTGCTGCTGTGAAGCTGTACTCCAGGAGAATCGCATTGGCCTGAACTTGGGGTCTCCGCCATAATGTTCTTCTGCCATCAGATCTCCGGGACCCGGTCTTCTGTGCATGAAAATTCATCATTTTGCCTTAAAGTCTACAGCCAAGCTCACTCACCTCAAGGTCACTCACCTTGCCGGGTTGCATGTCTCAATTTCATCATCTATAGAGACTGTTGCCCCTCCCCCTGGCCCAACCCCCACCCCCTTGAGACCTCCCAGTTTGCAGCCTCTCTCTTGGCCAGTGGGTGGGACTCTCACATGCTCCATCCAGAGTGGACGGCCTCCAGTGAACTCTCGTGTCCTAAGTCGCTGTCAAGATCACCTGCCTTGTCTCCTCAGGCAGTCACACTCTCTCCTGCGTCCAGCAGCTCGCTGTGCAAGGACATGATGATTCTGTCCTGACCCTGAGTTATTTCCTGGCCTCCTCCCTGGGGACGCCCACACTAGGCTCCTGCTTCCTCCTCAGGATGTGGGGAACTTTGCTGCTGTTGCTCAGCAGGCAGGGGCGGGTCTGAGTCCAGCGGCTGCCCGGGGACGCCTGGGATCTGGGCAGGGGCCCGAGGGGCCCCCCAGAGGAGCCGCCCCAGAGCCTTCAGCAGCTGGTCATTCCTTTGGGTTTTTCCTTCCTGAAGGGTCTTTGTTCATCAAAATTAGGACCAAAATCATTCTGGGACTGTCATTCAAGTCCACGGAGCTGATCGCTGGGTGCAGCTTTGTTAGCTCTTAGTGTTTGAAGCTGTGGCCCACCAGGCCTGGGGCTCGCTGAGGCTCCGTGGGTCTTGGGCTGCGTTGAGAGCCCCGGAATACTCCTTAGACAAACAACACAGCACATCTTTTTTTCCCCAATACGTGCCTTTGGTTGTTTATTATTTTGGTAGGCGTTTGTGGACTCAGCCACACGGAACTCATCACCCTGAAGCTCAGGTGACAGGCCGAGGCCCCTCCTCCCGGATTCAAAGATGGGCCAGCACCTTCGGAGGAGACAGGGAGTGAAGACACACAAGCATCTGTGGGAAGACCCTCGGAGAAGCTGCCCCACCCCTGCCCTCTGCACAGGGGCGCCAGAGCTGCTGCCCGGCTGAGCTGCTGACCCTGGGCCCTGGCCGCCACCGTCCTCACACGCCCTCAGACAGGGTCTGGGCTGCTCCGCCCTGTTGTTGCAGGACCATTGCTCAGGCCGCGGACCGCCGCCTCCTTGCCTCCCCAGCTGCTGGCTCTACTGGGGACTCCCAGCCGCGCTGCTGGGCGGGCCCCCACACAGCCTCTGTCGCTGAGGTCGGGGGCAGCCTCTGGGGTCCCGTGAGCCGGGACGGGGGGCTGAGCCGGATCGTCCCCTACTCCGCGGGTCCCATGGGGTGCGTGCAGATGGCTGGGACAATCGCTGCATGGATCATTGCGACTCCCCTAACGGAGCACGACGTGTGTTAACACACATGCTTACTATACATGTAACAGTAAGATTGCGCAGAAGGAAACGGAGACCGGGGCTGTGAGCCGGCCTGTGACAGCAGGCGGTGCTTCCTGCACTGGGGCATCCCTGTTCCCCATCAAGGCCCCTTCCCCACGCTGGCGCAGCGAGGCCCGCAGTGAGACGTCTGGTCAGACGCCTCCCGCTGTCCTGGGGCTGACTGAGAGTGTTGGACCTTCTTCCAGATGTTTCCCTGGTCAGATGCCTGCCCCCGCCCCCGCCCCGGGGCGGCCCCTGGTGTGTCTGCAGCCTACCGTCTCGCTTCTCTGAGCACCAGGCCCGTCTCCCTCCCGCTTCTCTGAAGCTCAGTGCTGTGCCCAATTGTCCCCTCTGAAGCTAGGTGCTGTGCCCAATTGTCCCGTGCAGGTCTCAGCAGAGTGCCCGCAGACAGCTGCCCTGCAGGGGTGAGGCCCGTACCCTCTGACCCAGCCAGGGGCCCGGGCCTGCGTCGGCACGGAGGGCTCTGAGCAGTTGCGGGCTGTCTTTTGTCGGGGAATCTGGGAACCATAAATGGCAGCGACCGCGAGGTTTTGAATACTCATGGGCAATTAAGATGCCGCTGGAGCATCTCGGCAGCGCCCAGTAGGAGTGTTACTTATTTTCAGAAGTAACTGGGCTGTGATAATCCAGTTCCCAAAGACACTCTTAAAAGTCAAGAAGGGCAGCCCGGGTGGCGACGCCCACGACCTCGACCGGGCTGCGCTGCACTGGCCAGTCCCCGATCGCTGGAGCTGGCCGGTGGGGCATTGGCCAGACAAGCTCGTGCTGTGTGGCCTCGGATGGCCCACTGGGCGCGGCTCAGGGTTTATCCTGCCTCCTGAGCGGCGGCAGAGACCCCAAGGGGTGCGGCCTGTGGAGCTGCCCTCTGGGGGTGCGTGTCCAGCCTCTTCGGGGCCTGTCCGGGCCCTGTAGCCTGGGGGCGGAGGCGGAGCCCGCACAGTGGTCACAGAGCTGGTCCAGGTGTCCGAGCAAACACTGAGAGGCCAGCCTGGGTCCGCGGCAGGCGGCACCCCCAGAGCCCCAGAGAGCCTGGGCCACTGCACCCGCGGTTGGGTCACCTGCTGAGCCTCAGAGTTGGCGACAGTGGCGTGAAGAGCTGGGGTTGCGGGAGCCCCGTGGGTCCTCCCGCAGCGGCCGTGAATGAGGAGGGGGCACCGGAAGGCAGCCTCACGCGACGCAGCTCTGGGCCCTCGAGGCTCTCGCGGCACCCGCAGAGTGTTTTATTTTCCGGGAGTAAATTCACAAAGCTCTTCCCGTGCGATGACTAGAGGCCTCTGCACGTTGGGAAGACTGGGGGGGCGTTTCTCCTGGCGGGGAGGAGGGGCTCGTGTTGGTGGCCCCGCCCACACAGGGGGTCTGGCCCCACCTCCCCTGCCCCCGCGGTCTTCCCCCTATGCCCTACTTCCCCCTCACTCCCCACCTCCTCCCTCTACCCACCCCCCATCCTGGCACTGGCCTGAGGGATACTCGTTTCCTCAGCTGCGGCCCCATCCTGAGCCTGAGAGGGGTGCTGTGCCCTTCTCGCTCCCGGAGGGGAAGAGAGCGGCCAGCGGCGTCCCGAGTCCTGTGGACAGCCTGGCCAGAGCAAACTGCGCAGGCGCCCACCGGGCTGATAGGCTCCCATGCCCTGTGGTCACTGCCGCAGTGGGGTGGCTGCTGGGACAGCCACCTGCATGGTGAAGAGGGTCTCACTCAGCTAATGGGTGTCCCCCAAAGCCTATTTTTACCTAATTTTTAAAGAGGTTTATTTATTTATGCATACAAGCTGGGGTGCAGGCCAGAGGTGTGGGGGGGTGAGAAGACTCCCCAGAGACAGTGGGCAGCAGAACAGGTGGATCCACTGAAATCCACTGCTGAGGAGAGCAGCGGGGAGACAGGAGGGGTCTACTGCACCCTGTGGGAAGCACCCTGGCGAGGGATTGAGCTTGTGCTGCAGTGGCTGTGATAGCTTCAAAGTGTTGAGACTGACCCCTGCGCCCCAAGGAAGGGCCCTATTTTTACCTAATTTTTAAACTGTGCCCATGCAAGAGGAGAAGCCACAATTGGGGAACTCTGCACAGCCCTTAGCAGCTCCCAGGGCTAGGTCATACCGTGCACTCTAGCCTCACACCAGCCGCTGCATCACCCGGGACAGGCCCAGCAGGTCCGGACCTTATAACTTCTTTGCTGAGGTTCTGAGGACTGTGACTGATGTGGCAAGCCTTACGCCTTCATATTTCTTTTGTTTCTACTTCATTCTCCTTCTAAATAATTCATAGACAAAGTTACTGTCCCAGAACAATATAGTCTGTTTCATCAGTTCCTTCACACATTGTTGATTAGTGTATCTGATTTTTAAGACATACCCATGGGATTCAGAAATCTGGCTTTTTGTTTTGTTTCACGGAACTTTAGAGGCATTTATTTCTACTCAAATATTTATTTTTATAAACTCTACACTGGAAAAGTGTCATCCCTAATGTCTTCTCCTACGTCCAAAGTATCTCATATTAAGGGGATGTTCACTCAGGTGCTCTGTGACAGCAAAAAATCACTGTCCTCCGTTAGGTCCATGCAGGTCAGTCACACCCCCATTTCCTCTTTAGGAAAATGTTGGGAGGTAAATATTGTCGCGTTTGTTTTAGAGGTCAAGGAACTGAGCTTCCAGAAGTTTGCCTGTAGGGTCTATAGAGTCAGTGTTGAAATCCGGATTCAAATGCTGAATGGGGCCTGCAGCCACATGGCTGCCACGAGTCAGGTGTCCTCCAGCCTAGCCAGACCCAAGCCCAGCGGGCCGGGGTCACTGCCCGGCCAAGCATGAGGAATGCCACCCCCTGGCCTGTGCGAGGGATCGCTGGCAGCAAGCAGACACAGTGTCCCAGACCTGCCCTGTCCAGACTGGTCCCAAGAGTGGACAGAAGGGGGGCGGGGCAGAGCAGGTTACTTGAGAATACCCTGCCCTTAAAGAGCGAGCTCCCTGGAGTCACCCATCCACAGGCGCCTCTCTCTTGAACAGGCACTTCCCCGACACAGTCAGAGTTTTCCTAACTGGACGCTCATCAGTGTGTCCCCGCTCAGACTGAAGCGGGGTGTAATGGGCTGCACAGACCCAGTGCTTGGGGCGCTCCAGCTGGGGACCAACACCCCCACACACGTGAAGGCCTCCGATGGCCCTGAAGGCCCCTTTAAGCTCCCTGCGAGGGCGCACACCCCGCAGTCCAGCTGGAACATGGCGCCGCTCCTTCCTCGACGACACGCGCGGCCCCCGAAGCTGGTGCCTGGACGGGCTCGTGGGGCCGGAGTTCGAGAAGCTAGAGCTTCTGGCTCCACCTCAAGGCTGCTGTTGGTGACCACGCCGATCAGGCCAGAGCCCGACTGGAGGAGCAGGCTGCGGGCAGGTTTCCCAAGCGGGCCGCTGTGGCCGCTCGGCGGTGCCCACTGTCGCCAAGCGGGGCAAACGCGCCTCACGACACCGCGGGCGACAGTGTTTCACTTTGCAGCAGCTGCTGGCTGCGCCTCAGAACCAACGCATCGCCGCTCCAGGGCAGGAGGGAGCACGCCCGGGACCTGTGACGCCGACGCGCCCAGCGAGGTGCTAGGACTCAGTGGCGCTGGAGCTGCCGAGGTGGCCCAGGACCCCGAGGACCCCGAGGCACCCGGACCAGGACCCTGAGCACGGTCCCTCGCCCTCCCACCCTAGCGAGCGGCAGCAGGTAAGTGGCCCCGCGGCCTCGTGTGCCACCTGCCCTGCTCACTGGCCTGGAGCTGGACAGTCCCTGGGAGGAGGGCTTGCGCTGCCACCCCCACCTCCCTTTGAAGGGTCCCCGCTGCCCGAGAGGTGGCCTGTGCCCCTGTGACCCCAAAGCCGCACCTCCCTGTCTTGCGGGTGCCACCACCCCCTGGTGCAGGGGCCTGTGGAGCCCCAGAGGCCGGCTCAGTGCCCCTGGCCCTTCGGGGGTCCCCTGCGTCACTCCATCCTGGTGCACCCCAGGAGAGGCTGCAGCCCCTGCTCTTGACACCTGACTCCACGCACCTCTGGGCAACCCCCAAAACTCCTCTGGAGGAGGCCAAAGGGCACAGTGCTGCTCAGTGGGGGCTGGGGAGGCCGAGGAGGTCTTGGGGCTCCTGGAGGAAGAATGGGGTGCAAGGGGCCAGAGAGGGCTCGTGCCTGCAACTGGGAGCTGGGCTCTCCCACTCCTCCTCACATCCTGGGTTGAGTTTTCATGCACACATATGTAATGTGCACATATGTATCTCTCTATATGTGTTTGTTTTGGGTTAGAAGAGCTGAGGTGCAGGCCAGACATGGGGGGTGAGAGGACTCCCCAGAGACAGAGCGGGGACCAGAACAGGTGGATCCACTGAAACACACTGCTGAGGGGGCAGCAGGAAGACAGGAGGGGTGTCCTGTCCCCTGTGGTCAGCCCCTGGCCAGGGTGGACTCAGGCCTCACGGTGACAGCTGAGATTCAGCCCTCGGTCACCGGGGAGGCGATACCCCAAGGGCTCCTGTGGGGGCTGAGGGGCCCATGTGAGCTGGCAGATGCAGTCAGGGAGAAGTTTAAGGACAGGAGGCAGGAGAGTGGCACAAGTTTGCTGGGGGCGGAAGAGGGAGGTGGGACGGGGGGGCGGGGGTACACGAGGATCTGTCTTGGGCTGCAGCCCCCGTTACACGTGGACCCGCGTGGACGCCAAGCCTGGGGGCTTGAGACCGCCCGAGTCCTCCCCTGGGTGACAGCACCGAGGCCGCAGCCCCAGGCAGGGTGCTGTGGCAGGGCCTGGCGTCGTCTGCCCGCCGCTGACAGGAGGGCCTGGCCGGAGAGCAGGGCACTGAGGTGCCCTGGGAGGCAGGATGTGGAGGTTCTTCTGAAAAATAATTATCTTCTTAACTGTTATTCATTCACCATTTTACTATCATCCTGCAATCAATCAGGGCTTAAAATTTTGTTACCTGTTCACTGTACCATGAAAATGCAGTATAATTGGAGCTTAATATGATTTGCTGCATCTACAGTTCTCAAGCTTAACATTAGTTCTTCCATTTTCTAGCTACAAAATAATCCAGAATTACCTGAGGGAGCTGAAGGCAGTGACTAACATGTTTGCGACACCTTGGGGTGTGTGCTTGGGGTCGCTTTTTGGGCTCTCCCGCTCACCTTGCAGGCGAGCTTATGGGGCTGTTGACCCTGGGGCCGAGACAGACTTTGCTCCCCCTCCTTGTTGCCTGCCATTTCTCTCTCCTTCTCTTACTTTTCATTTCTCACTTAAAAGCAAAATAAGTTGGGCCTTCCTGGTGGCACAGCGGTCAGGTGCTGCGCTGTGGAGCTGTCGGCAGCGGCGATACGAGTTCGACGCCTGGCCGGGGAGATTCCCACATGGTGCAGCAGACCGCCCCTGCCTCTCCCTCTGCTCCCCTCAGCAGTGTATTTCTGATCTGCCTGTTCTGCTCCCCACTCTCTCTGGTGAACCCTCTTGCTGCCCCATGCCTCTGGTCTGTACCCCAGCTTATATGCATAAATAAATTTTTTAAAAAAGCAAAGTAAGTTGAGGACATTATAAAAACCGAGTGTCCTCACCTCACACTGTTACCGGAACCAAGATGCCTTAGCAGCTTAGGTGCCTGCAGGAGCGGTTTGGCCTCTTATCCCGCTGCTCTGGAGTCAGTTGTGGCAGTTGCTCCTGCCCAGTAACTGCCATTTTTTGTATGGACCAATCAGGTGCTAGGAGCTGATGGGTCAGTCCAATCAGCTCCAGGGTTGAACATGGTCCAATCAGACTTATGGATGGTACTCTGGGAGAGGATATAAGCCAGGACTGGAGGGACCAAAGAAGGAGAAAAAGAGGCGGAAAAAAAGGAGAAAAGATTGAACCGAAGAGGAAAAAAAGGAGAAAAGATTGAACTGAAGAGGAAAAAAAGGAGGAAAGATTGAACCGAAGAGGGAAAAAAGGAGAAAAGATTGAACTAAGGAGGAAAGATTGAACCGAACAGGAGAAGACACGACACGACCAGCCCCCAGGAGAAGAAAGACCACGGTTCCAGACTCTGAAGAGAGAAGAGAGAAGTCAGTTCCTGGCCTCTGAGAAGAGAAGAAAGAAGAAAAGAAGCACCAGCAGCCGCCCTCCGAAGAGGAAGAGAAGCCGAAGGACTCTGAAGAGACTGGGCCTCCGTTCCTGTCTCTGACGTAGCCTGAAAGGAGCCCCAGAGGCCCTAGGCCTGGTGTCTCAGAGGCCTGTTTGTTGGTCTAATCCAGGACCTCTCAAGGAGCTGCTGTCCCCGCTGCGTGCTGGGTGAGGTGGCCGCCACCTGAGGCTGCAGTGAGCTCTCTGTTTCCCCCGTTTGTACAATAAACCCCATGTTTGCTGTTGTTGTTCCTGTAGCCTGAAGTCTCCTGCAATTGTGCGCATGAGTGAATAACCACAGACAGTGACCTGTCCTCTCATTAGGCACTGTCCTTTGTTGTATTTGGCCTTTTGGCCTTTTGGGGTTTTTGGTGGCTCTTGCTGCAGAGCCTGGGCATTTGAGGCCCGTTCTGCCCGATTTCAACACCTCCTCTCAGCCTACCCAGAACTACATCTGTCTCACAAAATTCAGAAGAAGCTGTGGACCAGGAGCTCTTCTTCATGATTAATCCCAGGAGAAACACAAGGAATGAGCACTTCTCTTATGGATAGTAATGTCCAGCCCATATTTAAACGAGTAAATCATCATCTGTGATATTAATGTTCCATACTGAGTTTCTGGCATTAGAAGACTCCAGCAAGGAGGCGCGCGTGCTGAAATAAGTTTGCTGGGAAATCGAGCATGTCAGAAAATTTTCCTGGAGGTAATGGCAATAAAACTTGTCATCGCTGTGAAATACATCAAACACTGGCCACAGAGAGCACCAGGAAGGGGCTGGCGCCGCGATATCGCCACTCACAGACCAGAGGCCCTGCCCACGGCAATGAGGGGTTTTCAGTAATTTCAAGGGTCACGTGGAGCCCAGTTGGAACTGGACTGTTTCTGACGTTGAGTGAGTAGCAACCCCTTGTAGCAGTGTGTTCTAAAAGATAAAATGGCAGCGATTAAGGCACGTATTTTTCAATTTTTTCCCCAGATACCTAAGTCTACAGTAACTAAAGACTCATTCCACATTCCACAACGTGACTCTTACAGACTTGCTGGGGGAGGCCGAGATGATCGTGCCCGCATCTCTCCCGTTAGGCCCAGCAGCTTGAGGGCGAGACAGTGGCCACCACGGGGGTCCAGGCGCTGCTCTGTGCTCTGCCCTCTGCAGGCGCTGGCCAAGATGCTTCTGCTTGTCTTTCCTCGAGGGCGCCTTGGGCATGATCGTCCTTAATTCACATCCACTGCTCATTCCGGTGAGAGCTGCCGCCGTGTCCTGGGTCTCGCTGGTGACCAGGGGTGAGCCCCGAGCACGCGTGGGAGTGGCCGGGTGCCCCGAGTGCCCCCTGGCTTGGAAGCCCAGTGTCTTGGGGGCTCCCTCGGGACTCGCGCCTGATTGGCTCAGACAGGAGTTGCGGCAGCGACTGAGTGTCCACTGTGCTGTCCCCGCTGCTGCTTCTTGCTGACTAGGGACAGGAGCGGCATGGCCACGCGATACACAAGGCCGCCCTGGGGCAGAGCCACAACAAGGTGCAGCTCCCTCAGGTTTTCTGTGTCCTGCTGAGCCAGACAGGGTGCCCTGGGGGTTGGGATGGAAGTGGGTGCTGGAGCTGGGAGGAGGTGGGGGGCAGTGAAGAGCCAGCACTGCGGGCTCTCTTCCGCTGGCCTCCCTAGTGGCGACGAGCCCGGCGTGGAGCAGACCACGGCGCAGGAAACACGTTTGTCCTAATAACACAGACGCTGTGCCATGAAATTGGGGTGCACGCTGGAGTGCGGCGCGTCCCCCCTGCTGGAGCGCGGAGCCGCGAGTTGCTGTCAGACCCACCCACACAGCGTACCCAGGCCCTCGGCACATGAAACGGACTGGGGGGAAACAAGGTGACTTTGAGACTCGCTGGGAGCAGAAGCCAAGTCAGGTCGCTCACCTCTGGCCCTTGAAGAACACCATGGTTTCTGGGGCGTGGCCAGGGCCTGAACGAGCAGGACGCCCGGGCTCCCTTCAGGGTTGCCGAGTACCGTGTGCTGGCAGGGAAGGCGGCCACCCTGGGGTCTCTGGGTCTCAGAGGGGTCTCCGCGGGGCCTTGGGGGCATCTCGGGCACCCAAGGCAGCACCTCCCTCCCCGCCCTCCCCTGGCTTCACCACCAGGGTCAGCGGCAGCTGTGTCTGGACACTCACCTGCCATCGTGGCTCTGCACTGGGCCGCTAGTGAATGAGCAGAAATGCACGCGCACGTGCACGCGGTCTGCAACTGGATTCCACAGGGGATGAGCGCGAGGAAGCCTGATCGAAGCCGCACGGCACAGGCTACAAGAGCGCGAGAGTTCGTTGGGCTTTTCCAGGGTTCTCTCCCTCCCCCTTCTCTGCCCAGGCCCTTCTCGAGTCCCTGTCTCCTCTTGCCTCCATTTGCCGAGTTCACCTGGAAACCACGTGGCCCTGTTCGGCCGTGCGGAGTCTCAGTACACGCGCGTGTGTTTGTACTTCTGTGTCTTTCTCCCCGCCCAGCAGCAGCGATGGCCCGCGATCACCGGCGGGGGCCGCTGGCCTAGGGGTGCAGAGCCGACTGCGTGGAGGCAGACGGGGCCCCCTCATCCCCAAGTGGAGCACCCTTAGGTCGTGGTGACGCCCGGCGCTAATCATCCCCGTCCCCGTCCCCATCGGTTTTCCGTGCTCACGAGAGTGACTTGTTTCTTCCCCTTGGGATTGAAAACGGGTGTGAGAGCCGGTGTGAGGGGCGGCCCCGGAGGTCCAGGGCACACGCAGCTGTCCCTGGCGTGACCGTGAAAGGGCTTTAAAGCATCGCTGGCTGTGTTTGTTACGGGCTTGGCGCAGGGAGCTTGGTCACCCAGGGCCGCGTGCGAGCCCCTCTCGAGCCTCCGGCCTCTCCTGCCACTGCACTGGAAGTTCAGAGACGTGGCCTGGGGGTAAGCGGGCGGTCTGCTCACGTCCCGGCAGCTGCTGCAGCGTGTCAGGCTCCCTGCGCCTGTTGCTGCCCTCGCTCCTTCTTCGCTGTGGAGATGTTCTAGGGTGAGGGATGCTCCGTTAGGCTTTGAACTTCTCCGCACTCACGTTTATGTGCTAGTCAGCGTGCGTTAGCAGAGCAGGTTCAAGGGAAGCCAGACTTTTTCTCGTTATCTCCACACTTCATTTAAAAGTTGGTAGGTAAATTTGTTTAAATAATTTTCCCCATAATTAAAATCTTACAAATATTTTTCAACTCTTCCCATTTGTTTTTATATTCACGTGATGTCTTTCACGTAGGACCCCACAACTGAGCATTTTCAAAGGCATTTCTTCTCACGATTTCCAGGTGAGTTTGGGGGTCAGACTCTCAGGTTTTAAGTGGACTCTGCCCCTCGGTGTCTGCCCTTGGCAGCTTCGCCGGGGGCGGGGGGCTCCCTTGAGGCTGCCCTGCCGTGCGCTTGTGCGTTGGGGCGCCTAGTGTTGGTCCCTGGCACTGGGAGATGCGGTGACCTGAGCCCCTCCCTGGGGTGGGCGGCTCTGGCCATGGGCAGCAGGAAGCCGAATCTCCAGAGGCTCTGGGGCTGGTGGACGCTGAGGTCCTCCTGGTCTCTGACGCGTGACCCTGCCCTCCTGTGCGGCCCGCACCGGGCAAGGCTCCCCCACAGGAACCTCTGCCCACCCCTGGGGCTGCCTGCGCTGTGGGGCTCACAGAGGCCCCAGCCAGGCCCGGCCCCAAGGCCCCACCTCCTGAGCCTTTCTGCAGAACCGCTTCTCCTGCTTTCCCGGGAACACACCTCTTGTGTTTTTTTGCTTTGGGGGCGTGTCTGGAGGGTGCTTAGGTCCATCCCTGGGCCGTCTGCGGACTGACACTCAGGGACCTTCTTGTGAAGGCGTGTGGTTAGAACATTTCTTCAGATCGGCCCTGGTGGCCTTTATTCATCTCAGCAGCATTCACACTCAGACTGCTTGAAGCAGAAGCAAACCCCTCGAAACCCAGCCCCAGGGCCGGCATTACCTGGCGTGTTTGAAACGACCCCTGCGCCTGCCCTCGGCGCCGCCCTGCTGTGCTCCAGGAGCTGGCCCGTCTGCAGGCCTAGTTCAGCCCGGGCCGGGGTCTGGGGCCCTCTCCAGCCTCAGCTTCAGCTCCAGCGCCTCAGGGGCTCAAGCTCACTGTTGCCAAGGTGCTGTCTCTTGGAAACTGGGGGATTAAGTAAGTAATCAAGTGTTCCAGGTCGCGCCATGGAAAGTGGTTATTTACAGGTTCTCTAAGCGGCGTATTTAAGTTGTGATATTATTGTGAACAGAACAAATTTCAAACACTATGCCCGGTGTGATGAGACGCAGCAGGGCCACCCACCCCTTTGCCAGCGCCGCTGTGGGGCCAGCCTTGGCGCTGTGGGGCCCCGCCCCGTCTCCAGCACTCAGATGGGGTCGTGTGAGGCCAGTGGCCTCCGGGCCTGAGGCTGAGGGCACCACTGTCCTCTCCTCCTGTAGGTGGGGGCTCAGGGCGGCTTTGTGGGGCTCCTGGGGCCCATGGGTGGTGAGTGCTGGTGCCGGGTGCTGGGCCCTCCCCAGCTCCTGCCCCTCGGGTGCCTGGGCCATCAGTAATGTCCCTCAGGATGGCCCAGAGAGGACTCTGCTCCGACAGACCCGGCAGGAGGTTCTGGGTGCTGACCGCGGGGCCGCCCGGCTGCTGGCGCAGCGTCCTGCACGCTGTCCACAGCAGCTGATCTGTGTGTGTGAGGGTGCGTGCCGTGTGTCACTGTGCATTGGGTGTGCATGTGTGCACATGCATGAGTGTGCACGAGAGTGTGAGCATGTGTGAGTGTTAGCATGTGTGCGTGCACATGCATGTGAGTGCACAAGGGTCTTGTAGTGTGGGCACATGTGCGGTTGTGTGGCTGTGTGTGTACACGTGTGTGCAGGTGCACTTTAGCACGGCGTGCATGCTCTGAGGACGCCAGTCTGCGGCCATGCTCGTGAGGCGTTTCCCCATTGACCCGTTCCCACTCGCAGTTCCCAAGAAGCAGGGGTGGCTGGTGGGTGCCTGGCAGCTCCCCGCCAGAACTGGGGCCCGTCTGCTTCCAGCCCTTCTTCCGGTCTTCTGGCCACTGGTTCTGCACCCTTCACCTGCCTGCCTGCCTAGCTGCCTCCTGCCTGCCTACCTGACTACCTACCTGCCTCCCTCCCTCCCTCCCTTCCTCCTTCCCTGCCTGCTGACAGTGGGGACATCGTGTCCCCATGGGGGCAGAGCAGTGGAGGCAGGGCACAGAGACCTAAGTGGGGCCTCAGCCGCTGAGGGCAGCACCCAGGGCTTGCCCAAAGGACACGGAGCCTGTGTGTGTCTGAGTGTGCCGTGTGCCTGAGTGAGTGCTATTGTAAATGAATGTGTGCGAGGAATTTACTCAAAATTTCATTTCTCAACTTTCCACATTTTTCAGTGTTTTTTTTTTTAAACAAACAGCATCAGGTTGACACTGAAATTTTCTTTAAAGTGGCCTGCAGCGGGCGGTGGGCAGCGGGCAACAAGGGGTGTCCGCAAGGAGGGGACATTGGGCCTCGTGTGCTCCTGCTCTGCGTTTGGGGACCCCATTCCGTCTGGGGGAGGCCAGGTGGGACAGCCCAGCACCGGGGCCTCCGGCTGCCTTGTGGGGTGACTTTCTCAGCATCAGGCTTGCTGTGGGCGCTAGCTCGGGGTGAGCCGCCTGAGGCCCCAGGGCTGAGACGACACCCCAGAGACGCCCCGCCCCTCAGAGCAGCCCTGCGGGCACTGGCCTTTGTGTCCCCGTGTCCTGGGCACGTCTGAAGTGGGAACAGCCTGAGACAGTCACAGAAGGTCGGCCGCGGTCTGCATGTGGCGCAAAGGCCTCGGGCTCCAGGGCTTGGCGCTGTGGCCTCCGACCGGGTCAAAGCCCATGTCTCCGTGGGTGTTCCCAATGCATTCGCGCCTGTCCCGCCCTCTGCGTGGGGACCAGGTCCACACCTCTGGGGTTCTGATTCCCTGACTTCCCAGGAGTCTCTGATTCCCTAAGACGGAAGAACAGTCTTCGGAGCACTTTGGAGAAATCTCTCCAGAGAAGGAGTCCCGGGATCACAGATGGGGGAAGGTGCCAGGCGAAGCAGCCATGGCTACCCGCTCGCTCACCTGCCAGGGCTGTGAACTCCTGGAGGAGGCCCACAGAAACCCGCAGAGGACCTGCTCCAGCCTCTGTTTCCAGAGGGAGCTGTGGCTTCTCCAGGCGGGGCTGCCTGCGGGCTCAGCACAGAGCGCAGCCTGGGCGCTGCTCAGCCTCCCCAGCGCCTGCAAGCCTGACGCACTGGTTCTGGGCTCTGGGCAGGCGGCAGATGCCTGAGGGCAACGCTGTGCCCTCTGCGCAGTGGGAGCACCGCCCGTGCTGGGAGTGCCATCTGGGTCCCGTGCCCTGCTCTGGGGCGGCTGTGGGGGCGCGGCCTGGAAAGCAAGGTCTTGTGGCCCCAGGGTTGGTGTTGCCCCGCTGCCAGGGGCGCGCCCTCCCCTGCCGAGTGCCGCCCCAGTACCAGCCTCACACTCAGCGTGCACGTGGGGTCTGGGTGTGCACCACTGCCTTGAGCTGGGAGGGCTCTGCAGGGCCAGAGGGAAAGCAGAGCTCACACCCCTCCCCATGAGCAGCAGCCCTGCTGTGTGCTCCAGAGAATTTGCCGAGATCGCGGGAGGGGCCTGCGGCTGGGTGGGTCTCACCTTTCTCGCCAGACCGCCCTGGGGGGCACACGCTGCTTCCTTCCACTTTGCTGAGTGGCAAAGTCCTCGCTGGGCTCCGGGTACCAGGGCCTGCGGCCTTGAGATGGAAACACACGGCCAGAAGCTTGTGCAGCCGCCGCCCCTGCCACACTCGGGTTCCCCAGTCAGGGGTACCATCTGCTCCGCAGCCCAACACGGGGTGGGAAGGGCAAGCACAGCTGGGCGCGCAGAGGACTGCAGGACGGCGCCTCCCCATTGGCCGGGACCGCTCAGGTGGTGGCCGCTGTTCTTAAACGTCTGTGAACATCTTGAGAGCTATTTCTTTCTCCTGTCCGCACTTCTCAAATGCTTTTATGAATATTGAGTTTTTAAATTTAGATTTAAATTCCTAATGTGTGGGGGAGAGATGTTCACTTTCTTTGTGTCAAAATTATCTGCAGTATTTTGTTTTTCTTTTATTTTCATATTACTGGGTAGCTGTATTCTCCTTTTCCCTGAGTGAGGGTTTGTGAAGATATAAACCAAAAGTAAAAAGTCAAAGCTAAATATTAAACAACAGTAATGGCGAACTCTTGGAACAGTCCTTTGTGGTGTAGCCAGAACGCGGCACCCTGACCATAAGTTCCGGCTCCTGACTGCCCATGCCGGGCCGTGGCTGGCCGGAGACCATCGAGAGCCTCCTGGTAATTGTCAAATAACTGAATCATAGACCACTTCGACTTGACGGTTAAAAATATTTCAAACGCCAAAGTTGATATCAGAGAAATGGAGTAGAAAACCATTTGGTGGTAACCAGACCTTGCTTAGTATTTCCACTTAGATATTTTAGTTATGACCGAGAGGCATCATCTGCGAAAGCCACAAAGAGGGATGTCCCACTCTCACTTCAGACGAGGAAGAGGAATGTCTCCCTCGGGAGAGAAATCTCTCACTGCTGTCCGGAGGGCCGCTGGCAGGCTCGGCCCTACTCAACACGGTGGAGCGTGGCCCTGGAATGCGCCTGCTGGTGTGGACAGTGCAGAGGCGGCGGCCACGTCCACCCAGAGCTGGCAGAGTGGAAGACTTGGGGCTGTTTTTTACATGCCCACTCACCTTAAAAACCACTGAAAATCAGAGTGTTTGGGTGAAGCTGTGGCAGTGTACTTCAATGTTCAGTAGGTGCCAGGGCTTTTTTTAACCCTGGCCGAAATGACACGATCTCTTCTCCGTTCTATTAAAGCCGTCCTGTCTGGGCGCACCCAGGTACTGTGAGATGCCACGGGCACCTCTGTGGGCAGCGCATGGCGTGTGCCCAGCCCTGGCGCGCCTGGACGCTCTGTGGATGCAGCCCCGCGCATCTGCCACGTGGGGTTGCGGGTCTCAAGGGGGCGAACCAGAGTGCCAGGCTCTCAGGCTCCAGGAGGACGCCGCGCCGGACAGCGCCCTGGGCTGTGGCCTCTCTGTGACCCCACCTTGCACAGGGGAGCAGGCTCCTTCTGCCTCAGTGATCTGGACCCTGGCCTGCCTGGGCGGGCGGAGCACTCCCCAGTGGAGGCTCCGTGTAGAGGCCGTGGTCCAGCGGGAGCTGGCTCAGAGTCTTTGCCGCAGGGAGCTGGGCCGGCAGCTGGCAGAGCCCCGGGGGCCTCGCCTTTCTGTGCAGGGGGAAGGGACAGTCAACTCGCCTTCCCACTGCTCAGACTGTAGAGAAACCACGCGAGACGACGCCCGCCCTGAACCCCGCTGACTCCTGCCTGCTGACGGTGTAGCCAGCTGTCGTCCCAGCGTGCCGCCCGTCCAGGAGCTGACACTCGGCGAGCGTGCTGGGGCTTCCCCTCACATGCCGCTGACGTCGCTCTGGGGTCACGCCAGCCTTTCCATGCCATCTTTGCCGGGACTGCCCCTGCCACGGCAACCCCTCAGCCGGCAGCCACGGGGACAGCAGTCAGCGTATCACTGTGACATAACAGACACCTGGACTGTGATGTTGAGCCACAGTGAAGAGACGAAACAGGCTCAGTGAGCTCTCAGAGGCTCAGGAGTCCGAAGGGAGCCAGGGGGCACCAGGGGGCCGGGGAGCCCCAGGGAACCAGGGGGCCACGGGGCACGGGGGGGGCCCTGGGGGGCGTCAGTGGGCCAAGGAACACCGGGGAGCCAGGGAGCATCGGGGAACCAG
>PVIJ01017727.1:0-28534 GCA_004024925.1 Scalopus aquaticus | reverse complement strand
CTAATTCCATCCATGTCGCTGCAAATTGCATGTGTTTATCTTCTTTCCATGCTGAATAGTATTCCATTGTGTATATGTACCACATCTTCTTGATCCAATCATCTATTTTTGGACATCTGGGTTGCTTCCATACCTTTGCTATTGTGAACAGTGCCGCAATGAACATATGGGTGCATGTATCCTTTTGGATTAATGTTTTTGTGTCCTTTGGGTAAATTCCCAAAAGTGGGATTGCTGGTTCATATGGAAGCTCCATGTTTAGCAGTTTGAAGAATCGCCATACAGCTTTCCATAGTGGTTGGACCAGTTCACATTACCACCAGCAGTGTAGAAGAGTTCCTTTTTCTCCATATCCTTTCCAGCATTTGTTGTTGCCTGTATTTTTAATGTGTGCCATCTTCACAGGTGTGAGGTGGTATCTCATAGTGGTTTTGATTTGCATTTCCTTGATTATAAGTGATGTTGAGCATTTTTTCATGTATCTGTTGGCCATTTGCTTTTCTTCTTTGGAGAAGTGTCTTTTGAGCTCTTCTGCCCATTTTTTGACTGGGTTATTGGCTTTGTTTTTGTTGAGTTGTGCGAGTTCCTTGTAAATTTTTGTTATCAGTCCTTTATCGGATATATTGTGTGCAAAGATCTTTTCCCAGTTGGTAGGGTGTCTGTTAGTTTTGGTTAAAGTCTCTTTTGTTGTACAGAAGCTTTTTATTTTGATGTAATCCCATCTGTTTATCTTGTCTCTATTTGCAGACAATATGATAATATATATACAAAACCCTAAAAACTCCATAGAAAAACTACTCAAAATAATAGACCAGTTCAGTAAAGTAGCAGGATACAAAATCAATGCACAAAAATCAGTAGCCTTCCTCTATGCAAACACCCAATCTGAAGAAGAAGATATTAAGAAATCCATCCCCTTCAAAATCGAAACCAAACAATTCAAATATCTGGGAATAAATCTAACAAAAGACATAAATGACTTATACAAAGAAAACTACAAAACTCTGTTGAAAGAAATAGAAGAAGACACAAGAAGATGGAAAGGCATCCCTTGCTCATGGATCGGAAGGATTAACATTATCAAAATGGCAATCCTACCAAAAGCAATTTACAGATTCAATGCTATTCCAATAAAAATCTCAATGACATTCTTCAAAGAAATATATCGACTACTGATGAAATTCATATGGAACCACAAAAAACCTCGCATAGCTAAAGCCCTCCTAACTAAAAAGAAAGAAAACAGAGGAATTTCACTCCCTGATTTCAAACTATATTACAAAGCCATATTAATTAAAACAGCATGGTACTGGAACAAAAACAGACAGAAAGACTAATGGAACCAAATAGAATACCCAGAATTAAAGCCACATATCTATGAACAACTAGTCTTTGACAAAAGAGCAAAGAAAATGCAGTGGAACAAGGACAGTCTATTCAATAAATGGTGCTGGGAAAACTGGACAGCCACATGCAAAAAAATGAAGCTAGACTACTACCTCACACCCTGCACAAAAGTCAACTCAAAATGGATAAAAGACCTGGATGTAAGACCTGAAACCATAAAGTTTATAGAAGAAAATATAGGCAAAACTCTACACGACATACATCTCAGCAAAATCTTGATAGACACATCCCTCAAAGTGAAGGAAGTGAAAGACAAGATAAACGGATGGGATTACATCAAAATAAAAAGCTCCTGGCAGGTTCTTATCTATCACCATCAATCTCAAGTTGAGGAGTAACCAGCATGGATGACTTGAAGAAGGCAGCTTCTTGGGATTTTTTAGTTTTAGAGACAATGACACAAAACAACTATGCATGGATTTACATTGAAGCTATGGCCCTTCTTCTTGCCTGGTTCCTCAGCAACTTTAGAGTTCCATGCAAATTTTGGTGGGGGTGTGTTTGTGTGGTGCTACTCATTTTGCTGTAGGAGAGAAGCTGAATTGAGAATGAAAACCCGTATTAGACATTTTGAGAATATCATGTCTCCTTTTGATATGACTGTAAAAAATTATACCATGTTTGGAAATGTTTCATGCTAACTTTAGTTCTATGTCTTTCATCTAAACAAGAATAGGTTATCACTAGCCTTATAGTACTTGAGTGGATGAAGTCCAATGGTCGAAAAAGTTATCCAGATACAACTATAAACATTGTTTTATTTTGTTACTATTTAATTCATTCAGGAGAAATTTTCTTCTATAACCCGATGACTGAGTCATGGGAGCACCTGTCCCAATGTATCTACACAGGTGCTCAGAGAGTACCTTAGCCATAAATTCATTCCTACTGGAAAGTAGATGACTTCATTCTTATTAGGAATGATTAGTCCCAATGACTTATATTTCCCTAGATGAAGTAAAGATCACTTTTAGTTCTTCTTAATTACAGTTACATTAGAATTTTTCTAAACAACATTTGATTTTTTTTTTACTCTGCAGGTCATGAGAGATACCAATATCTGGTGTGCTCCTTCCAGATGCCAACTACTCTTAAAACAGTGAACTTGTCCAAACACATACTTAGCTATACTTTCTATATGCACCTAGAAGAATACACATACTATTTTTTAAAGCTGAAAACCTACTTTCTTTCATAGCTAAGCGTCTAGCTACCAAACAATAATCCTACTATAAGTTGAGGATCTTAGGAGGATCTTTAGTAGGTGAAATCTTCAAGGGATGTGGGGTAGTTACTGTGCTGCCTCTTATGTAGTACTGGAAGCATAAAGTACAAAGCCTTAAGTACCTGTCTATGCAGGACTATTTCCCCTTTGTCGAAACACAAAGAATCTTTAAGCAGATATAAGTTTCTTCCTTATAAATCTAATAGTCTCACTATAGAATGTTATACATTTAAAAACTTCACTAGGTCACAAGATCTTTTTGGAGAATGAAAACATAAATTTTTTCTTTACTCATCACTACAATAGAAAGGCAATTTACATTCATTGTTCTCTATTCATCATAGTTGTAAAACATTTCATATTTTCTTCATTAGCACTTTAAAATCTAAAAATTGATAATCTATATCAATTAAAATATATTGGTGATTGCAGAACGAAGGTATTTCAAGTTACTTTAATTCAGAACCATTATTGTCAAAAATAACTCATAAAATCTGATATAGTTTTGCTTTAAAAGTATTGCTGTCCAGAAAAATCAACTCAATATGGATAAAAGAATTGAAGACCTGAAACAATAAAATATATAGAAGAAAATATAGGTAAAACACTACATGACATACATCTCAGTGATAGTGATATCTTTAAAGACTCATTCCCCAGTGCAAAGAAAGTGAAAGAAAAGACAACAGATGGGATTACATCAAACTAAAAAGTGTCTGTACAGCAAAAGAGAGATTAACCAAAACAAAGAGACACCCTACTGACTGGGAGAAAATTTTTGCACTCTGTACAACTGACAAGGGACTGATCACAAAAATCTACAAAAGACTCAAATGTCTCAACAAAAACAAAGTAAACAATCCAGTTAAAAAATGGGCAGGAGAACTTAAAAGACACTTCTCCAAAGAGGAATTGCAAATGGCCAACAGGCATATGAAAAAATGTTTAAGATCCCTCATAATCAGGGAAATGTAAATCAAGACCACAATGAGATATCACCTTATACCAGTGAGAATGGCATGCATTAAAAAAACCAGCAACAACAAATGTCGTCAAAGATGTGGTGAAAAGGAAACTCTCCTACACTGTTGGTGGGAATGCAAACTGTTCCAACCACCATGGAAAGCTGTACAGAGGTTCCTCAGACTACAAAATATGGAGCTACCATATGACCCAGCAATTCTACTCCTGGGGATCTACCCAAAGGACACAAAAACATTAATTCAAAAGAATACCTGCACCCCTGTGCTTACTGCAGCACTATTTATAATAGGTTAAACTTGGAAACAACACAAATGCCCCAGAATATATGACTGGATCAAGAAGATGTGGCATGTATACACAATGGAATACTATTCAACAATCAAAAAAGATAAACTCATGCCATTCGCAGCAACATGGGCAGAGCTAAAAGGGATTATGCACAGTGAAATAAGTCAGAAGGAAAAAGAAAAAAAAATATTGGATGATTTCACCTATAGGAGGAATGTAGGGGAACCAAATAAGGGATCAATGAAAAAAAAAAACAATAAAAACACAACAAAACAAGAATATACTGACAACTATAAATCAGAGACATTCTGATTCTGCAGGGGAGGGAGAAGGAGAGGGAGCAAAACCAGGGAGGGAAGAGCACAGGGACTATGGTGATGGTGCATGGGTGAATTGGTGTTAGAAATTTTATTGGGGCTACACCTGAGAAAAGCAAACATTGTAAACAAAATGATGTAAAATATATATAAGTAATTTTTTTAAAAAGAAATAAATAAAAGTGATGCTTTGAGCATCTTTGCAACCAGTGATAACTGTGTGGTGGTATCTTGTGTTTCAGGGTAAGCACTGGACATCAGGAGTTCTGTGCATATTGAGATGTGATGCAGGTGCCAATGCTGGTGGAGGTGGAGGGTTGTTTAGTCAGTTCCCAAGATATTAGGCACCCCAGCCTTTTTCTCTAAGTCTACAAATGAGGTATGCAGTTATTCAGATAGTCTAGTATTTTAAAAGTTAGTTTGGAGACTTTTCAGAAATATATCAAACAGGATATTTTTTTTTACCGTCAAACTATCATCCCTTTAAAGGTCTATTTCCTCAGTGGAAGGCACTGTTTCTAAGGTTCTGCTTCCACCTAATTTGACAAGTAGCCCCCTGAAGCAGCATTTGTGCCATACTTAGTTAGCAAGAATGAAAAGTCAGTTTGCCTCATATTCTAATCATAACCTCACTGTTAAGAAAAAAAAATAAATGCCAGTTTGGGTAGCAGCCTATTGGTTGAGATAATTTTTTTTTACTTTTAATCAAAACAGAATTGAAATAAAACAGGCATGTGCTTTCTATATACCCTTAAGGAGTCTAATTTTCATTTACCTACTTAATATTCCCAAATTTCAGACCATGTGCTAAATACATCAGGCAAGTTACATAAAATTTCTATCTCAATTTAAAAGTCCAGATAGTTCCTTTATATTTAAAAATTGAGAGAGCTTTTGGTGAATGGTTATGCTGTCTGTTACATCTACCTGTATTTGGGAATATATATTTAAATTTCCAGCTTTCAGGTGGGACTTTGATAAGGAATATATTTTTCCAGGACGGACTGGGCATGCAGAAGGCACTGGAATTGAAGAATATGTGTGACATTATGTAGAAGGACAGAAATCATTCCAACTATACCCTCCTCATGATCTCATACTATCCCAGAGACCAGTACTTCCTATTACATGGTCCTTTTTATGCAAGACTCATGAAGGAGACGTGGGGCTGATGCATAATACATGCCAGATATATTTTGGGTAAGGAGTGATGATCGTACATAATCCAGAAGAAGTGCAGTTTAGTGAAAGGTTGCTGAATAGCTAGTTATCACTTTTCCCAGTTAGTATGGTAACACGGGAAAGAACAATTTCCTCCTCTTTCCACATCTTCCTCTTTGCCCAGGACCTAAATACTAGCTTCTTTCTGAGTCATCCAATAAATGGAGTCGATTTTTGACTTTGCCATCACTGACTTGGGGGAATAGTGTATGGGAAAATAGGCTAAAGGAAAAGGGGAGAGGAAATAAATTCTGCCAGCATTAGAGAAAGATGGACTGCTGAGGCCTAGGAGCAAAGAGAATTTTATGGGGACATTCAGTAAGCCTGGAATCCACAGGTCAGATCCAAACATTACATGACATTAATGAAAGACGTAGTTTAAATCACAGGATAATAATTCCATTGAGAATTTTTTGCACTTGTTTAATGATTCAAAGTGTCCTTTGATCATTTATTTTACTCATGACCATGAATACTGCTCTCAAATTCAAATAGCTTGTAATGGGATGTACCACATACGATGCATATTTACAGCAACATTTAGAAATAAAGATGTTCCTGTAATTTAATGCAAATGCATAAATGAGTTAGGGCTATCATCTCATCATAAAATACCAGGAAATGGGACTGAAATATTCTGGGTCATTCATCATAATGATAATCATTAGTTATAATGATTATCAATATCGGGAAAAAAGGTTGTACTTTAAGGATGCACAAATTAGTTTCTTAGTTTGACAAGTACTTTATTTGGTCATAGTTGCATAGAAAATGGGGTTTTGGTTTAGTGTCTGTATGAATTGTGATTTTTTTTTTGACTAGGTTAATTGTTGCATTTGATAGAAATGCATGTGAAGGATTAGAGAGAACGTCAACTAATCCACAGCATTAATGTCGCAGATGGCCGAAACTACCTGTCAGGCAAACCATAAGACAAATGGATTAGCTGTGGACATTTTGCTAAGAAATTGAGAACAAAGCCAGATGCTCAGAGTGGAAAAAAACAAACAAGATCTAAGGGCAGGACAATGATTCACAGGACCAGCTAATCCCAGAACTTTTCAAAGCTTCTCAATGTGAACTAAAGTCTTAAAGTTTAGTTCCCAAGAGAGTCTATCCAGGCTAGTAGTAGATGCAGAGTACCCATAAGCAGAAATAAAGGACTCTATCACTAAGAATAGAATCCACTTATATCAGCCTTGTTGCTTTCCACTGGAGCAGGGCTAGAGCAGTGGCTAGAGCAGGTCAAAGAACAGTGGTCCTAAATTGGCCCTAAAATGCCCTAATCAGGAGGTACCAAATAGGGTTTAAGGGACCCTGAAAGAGGATGAAAGGCAGAGCAGGACCCAGCTTGGGACGTCCAGACTCACCTCTGCTCCAGGCCTCTGGAAAGAAAACAGAAAAAAGAAAGAGCGTCCACAGCTGACCTCTAAAGGACGGCACCTAATAGAGGACAGGCCACTGCCCCTGAGATTTTACCCTCGTTCACAATTGCAAGACCTCTCAGTCTCGGGGACAACAATGGGGTTTATTTAACAAACAGGGGAAACAAAGAATTTCTAAGGCCACAGGTGGCCAACTTCGTGCCCTAGGTAGTGTTCACAGTGTCCAGAAGTTGCAAACAAAAAGTCACTTGTTCAAGATGGTGCTGTCCCACCCAATGAGGGCCCGGAGCACTTGGCAGCTGGCAAGGAATCAACTCACCACAGCTGGAGGTGCTCCCAGGTGAGGCTGCTGAGACGACACTGCAGCAGCCATCCCCCCCCACCCCGGTCTGAAGGTTGCAGGGGGCAGCACCAGATGCCGGGTCAGACAGTGGCACTGGGAGGCCGTGCTGGACAATCAGATAAACAGCTCTTTGAGACAACAGGCCTGGGGCCTCTGGTGCTCTTTCCAGGCAGTGACAGTGGCAGACCTGGAGGCCGGTGTAGCCGCAAGGTCACTGTGAAGTTCTTTGGCTTTTCTCTTCAGAGCTCAGCAGTGGCTGCTGCTGCTTTTCTCTGTTTTCTTCTTTCAGGAGGCCAGGACCAGAGTGGGAGCCTGGGCATCCCAAGCTGGCTCCTGCCCTGCCTTACATACTCTTTCAGGGTCCCCTCACCCCTATTTGATACCTCCTGATTGGGCCATTTTAGGGCAGTTGTCCCATCTGGCACTGAATAACTAATGAGCGGATGTACATGATTAGTTCATTTTTGCTGGTAACTCATTGCTCCATTATACATCTAGGCATCAAATACTAAAAGGCTAGCGCCAGGCCAGTGCCCCACCTCCCGCAGCCATCCCACACCAGGCAGCGCTCTGGGCAGCCAGCGGGGAAACTTCCGCTCAGGCTTCTCACTCAAAGCCCAGTTGGTGCCTGAAGGAGGGGCTTCTGGTGCAGCCCGGGAAACAGCCATGGTTTTCCAAAGCTCCCAGTACCTAGGTGGCCGTGGGAAAACACCAGCTTTGCCCTGTAGTCCATGCTGCGTGCCCCTCCTTCATGATAATTCATATATTGTTAATAAAGTGTTGGTGGATCCTTCCTTTCTTCCTCACCCAAATGCCAAGTCTACCCGTTTCCACATAAACCTCTTGTCCCATAAGTAGGAAAAGCAGAATGTTTATGAGACTGCAGGGAGCACAATTTAGGAAAGAAAGAAAAGGAGTTCGCAGATAAGCCTTCTGATGTAAGTATTTATATCATCACATGTTAACATTACAAACATTCTGAGAACCAGTCTATGCCTAATATTTACCTGGAAAGCAACCAGGATGTTCTGATTTTTCTGGATGTTTTGCAACCATCCCAGGCCAGGCAGGTTCATTGTAGATTCTTGCAGACGAAAAGCTAGCTTTGGAGTCTTTGTTAGATTCTTACAGACCATTAATGCTGAATCAGGGGTCAGACCAGCTTTCTCTCTAAGCACTTTTCTGGCTGTCTCCTCTTCCTTGATCTCAGAGAGAAGCTACACTTACATCCCTTTGCCCTCGGCATGGGTGTCTCCACTTAGAAGTGCGCATGCCCCGGGCTCTTTAGGCCCAGGTGTTCATAATTACAAGCATGCAGGTACCAGTCATAGATGCTAATGGAGGAAGGGTGTGAAGAGCCTGATTTTTTAACTCATTCACCCTACACTGGACTTACAAAACAGGAGTGACAACAGAAGTGCCTACTCAATGCCATTTGTTTACGGTCTTTGGTCAGTCTTTGAATTAACCAGTTCATATTCAACAGTACACCTACTTTTTTTTTCTGCTGATAAGAGTCCTATTTTGTAAGGAGCATGGCCTTTTAACTTAACCTCCGAGCAGCACAAAGAAACAGAACACTAGTCAGTGGAGAGACTACCACCATTGGCATAGAGTCGTCAGGATTTTCCACCCTACTGCCGTTAGATTTAATGATAGACCTCTGTGGGCCTACACGCATGCCTGATGGTGGGCACCTGGAGTAGGGTGTGAGGGTCAGTGAGTAGGCGCACCTGGGCCAGAGACTGGACTTAGAAGCAGAAGCAGAAGAAGCAGGGGCAGCAGCAACAAAGAGGTAGTAGCAGTAAAAACAGTGTGGGGGCAGAGGACCATTCAGGGTGCAGCAGAGAGACCACAAAAGATGCCAGAAAGCCAGAGAGAGTAAAGATTCACTGTGTGCTAGGAGACCTGTCAGCCTCCTGCCCCCTACCCCCTGGCCTCCCCAGCAGCCCTGCCTGCCCTCCACCTGGTTATCTCTTCACAAAAGATAATTAAAAGTCTAAGAAGCCGGGCCTCCCCGGTGGCGCAGCGGTTGAGCGCTGCGCTGTGGAGCTGTCGGCAGCGGCGATTCGAGTTCGACGCCCGGCCGGGGAGAATCCCACATGGTGCGGCAGACCTCTCCTGCCTCGCCCGCTGCTCCCCTCAGCAGTGTATTTCTGATCTGCCTGTTCTGCTACCCGCTCTGTCTCTGGTGAACCCTCTCGCTGCCCCACGCCTCTGGCCTGTACCCCAGCTTGTATGTATAAATAAAATAAAATCTTAAAAAAAATAAAAAAAAAACATGGACACATAACTAAAAGTCAAACATGCCTCTGAAAAAAAAATTAAAAAAAAAAAGTCTAAAAAGCCACGAGGGCTCCAGGACTCCTCCTTGACCAGTCTGCCTAATCATAGGGAACCTGCCCTGCACCTTGCTGACATTACACGTAGCCATGTCTCCTTCTTGATTTTTGGTCTTTTTGACATTGCAGTGTTATTTATATTTTTATAACCTGCATTACCCATTAATCTTATGTTCTCAATGGCTGATGTGTATTAATTTTTGTATACACAGTGCCTACTGCAGAATCAAAAATACAGTGGGTATATAATAAATACTGATTCAATGAATTGTTGGTTCTCAAACAAAATAAATAACATGCACACTTTAAAATCAAATGGTCAATTCCATATATATTAAAGAGTTAAAATCAAATATAAAGTGCTGAAGAATTAGAGAAAGGAAACATAAATATCTTAGGATGAGGAAGTACTATATAAATAAAAATAGTAGAGGAAAAAATGGTTGAGAATAGACATGACAAATTTGCTTCAAGTGATGGTGAATGAGAAGTAGAATTGGCTTTCCAATCAAGAGGTAAATGCTTCCCACCTGTGTTATGTAAGCTACCTTGAAAAATGGTTTTTCCAGAATTAAATACTTTCAACTACATGTTAGAAGGAACAATATTCATGTAAATAACACAGAGTTTACAGAGATAATTTGGTTTACTGCATTAAGGAAAACTGCTACATAAATAATAAGATGCATTAAAATATCTTTTAAAAACTTATCAGCAAATAATTGGCTTGACTGTATTTTTCATAGTTTAGTCAATTAATCTGTTATCCCTAAGTGTGACCTTGGAATTAAAGTGCTAAGGAATTACTTAGTTGTAAAATATGTACAGATTTACAACTCCATAAAGACATCACAATAAATGATCCTTCTATTTACCCAAGGTTTTTTTTTCCCTGAGATTGTTTTACAAGTAGTATGCTATACTAATTAACATATCCCATAATTATAAGAACCTAATATATAACACAAAATAGTCATGTTCTGGAAAAGTCACACACTTCTTTTTATTGAATAGACACTGGTTTACAACACTATATATGATTTAGTGGTATGTGATTACACCTTCAGATACATGTTATCACACTACTACTACCACCAAAGCTCCCATAGTCCTCCGTCATAGTCCCATATACCCCCCACTCTGGATTGCTCTACCTCTCTCCCTGCCACTCTGGTAGCCTTGGTTCTACAGTAAGATGTCTAGGATTTGTTACTGGTTTGGCTTTATTTGGCCTTTAGTTTTGTTTCTCTATATTCTACCTGTAATATAAACTATACCATCATAACTAAACTGTGGCCTCCTCATAATTGATATTCCATCTAATGACTAATTTCAACTATAAGCAGACCCACTTTTGTAGTAAAATTTAGTACTGGCTCTTGATCAAATTTTCTTTGGCTACAGCAATTTAACAGTAGAATTGAAACTAGTTTCACTGGATATAGCTTTTTTGCTAATTTCATATATCAGTCAAAACATCAGTAGCAGGTGTTAATCACTAGGTAAATTTTGGTTGGCTTCTTGAAGGAGGATTTCTAACAGCTGCTTTTCCTGAAAATACCAGTTTCCAGGCCAAAAGGAGCAAACCCTCACATGTCTATTAGTGTCCTGATGCCAGCTCTTTAGAATGATAATAATCTCTATGCCACAGATTCATGTATTTTTTAATCGACTTCAAGAACAAAAAAGATATAATGGGCCATTAGGAAACATAAAATCCTGATCATTTTGTTAATGTTCTTGCTAATATGTGTTCTATAATGTTGTTCACTTTTGTAACTAAGGTTCTAGTGTCATGGGTTAATGAGCCACACAGCTTCTAATGTTGTACATTTGCCATTAATCTATTATCAGGAAAGGACTGATCTATCATCCCAGTATATGGATCAGAAGTCCTGCAGGGGTTAATTAACCCCCACTATTGCATTATTGCACAGATTTACAGAGCATTCTCACATGCTATTGTATTTTATACTTGCAGCCATTTTCTAAAGTCAGAAGGATGTGTAGTATTATTTGCATTGGTTTGTAGAGCCTGGCAGGGAAGCACAGGGTTTTGTGAAAAGGGGGAGAAAGAATTTCTACTCATTGGGAAAGTCATTAACTGATGATATAGCTTCAGGGGGCACACTTTGGGAGCAGCGAGGCAGGAAGAGGACATACACACTATCATTCAAAACAACTTTGTTTTGAATGGTGTAGTCCTGATTTTTTAGATGGGATGTCAGTATTTGACCAAATAGCAGTTACATGGCAAGTCACTGAGTGCACCGTGATGTCTCCATTATACCTAAGGCCAAGTTCTTCAGATGCACCTATGCTTCATCATACATCAGCCAGGAAATGTCTCACCCCTGCTTGGCCCTATGCCATAGGGAAGGGACTCTGCCTTCAGGGTAATCTGTTATCCTAACGGGTGATTGTTTCAGGAGAAGGTTTGAAACCAATTCCTGCCAAGCAGATATGTGAGGAAATCTGCTGCAAGGACTAAACATTCCCTTCATGTCTTAGTACCATAATTTCTAGCTTGCATAGCAAGAAAAGCAGCAACGATAATAGCTAACATATATATAGGACTTACAATGTGTCAGATACGGTTCTCAGTATTTTATGTGTTTTTAACTGGTTTAATCCTTGCAACTATCCCTTGGACAGATACATTATTTTGATTTTACAGATGAGGAAATCAGGTATCGAAATAGGAAGCCTAGAACTGCCACTCCTTTCCCTCTTCCTTCTTAAATCAACACTGGTAGACTGTCCTCAGTTTGAATATACATGGGCTCAGGTAGTTTAAATTTGCTGTAGTTGATAGTAAGAAGCAGACCTGCTTTTAGAACTACATTGATGGTTGCGAAACAGTGACTGGGTAATGTCTGGGTTTTTGAAGACATCATTGCATCAACCAGATGTGAAACCTGCTCTCCTTTTTAGATTTGGTGCATAGGTTATAAATGCCCTGAACATCTGTAGCTCTTTGAGTCACAGTTTCTTTTACGTGTAGCATGAAGTTTCCCAAGGGATTCAAGAGTTCTGTGTTAGCACCGACCATGAATGCAGCTAATTGTTGTGTTGTGTTGTGTTTTGTTTTCCTGAATTTGGGCGAGTGACTTACTTCTCCCCTCCAAGGGAGTGTATTTTTCTTGTTCATTTGTGAAATGTGAATAATAATGGCACCTACCTCACATGTGTGGTGAAGATTAGAATGCATAGTGTACACAAAACACTTAAAAGAGTGCCCCAAATAGAGTTGGTATTCACTAATAATTACTGAATTTTAGTACTTTTAAAGTTATTTTCTTCTATTATTTTACTCTATTGTGTTAAACCTTTGTATTTTTCTAATCTATAAAATGTAAATGACCATAAATTTGTAAGACTGGTATGAGCCTTTTAAATGAAAGTATTGATATACAGTGTTTAGCTTCATATCTGGCATATAGCAAATGTTCAGTAAATATTCAATGTAAGTGTCCTGATTAGTTTCTTTATTTTAATCAAAATGAGAAACATGATTTAAAAGGTAAATGAATGCTAACGACTTACAAACCAAAAAAATTAGTTTTGTTTTATATTTCATGAGCTAATGCCATATTAGCATATATTTTTAAAATCATATACATTAAAAAATAATACTGTCATCTTTTATGCAAAGATTTACTCCTTCAATAGAACAGTCTGAATACAAACTTCACACTTTTTTTTTTAAAGAAATGAAAACCAAACATAATCTGTGCAAACAGTTACATAGAAATGTCATATTATTGCACAAGCAATTGGTCTGTTCTAAAATAAAAAATGGACACATTCTGGCAAATCATATTGCTTGCTGATCCATAAACTTCTATAGATTGGCAATACAGTACAAAAATTAAATATCTACTGCTAAACCTCTAAGGAGACATACTATTTGGATAAATGCAAATCCTGATCAATCAAGATCTAGAGGTTTGAGTATAAATGTGGTTGAAAGAAATATTAAAATAGCAACCTGTTTCTAAACAAATTCCAAATTCATTACAATTAGTTTTGATTCCTTTTAGAGCCAAATGAAACTTTATACAGAAGCAATAACCTGAAACTACATTTGCATTATTAAATTAAGTAATAAAATGAGGGATTCCATATATCAAAGTTATATTTAGTGACACATATTAATCATGGAAATATTTACTTCTATCTGTTCTTGGTTTGGCAACTAACAAATCTGAACCTACAAAAATTATTTTAGGGGACATTCCTACTAATTGAATGATATCCAATTTATAATAAATATGCTCTGTAACAAAGTGTAAATATTAATCTCAGTAATTATTCTTGCCATGTACTTTCTCAATAAATATTTGTTGAATATATAAGAACACAAGTATAGAGAAAATGTTTATTCAAAGTATTAACATTTTACAAAGTGCGTTTTTTTTTAACTTAAGAAAGTATCTAGTATGTCATATTATTAGAGGGGAAAAGAAATACCTAGAAATACCTAGTCTTATTAAAAGTATTTTTAATTCTAGAACATTTTACTAAAAATTTACTGAATAAAATTTTACTAAAGAAAATACATTAATCTGTAGTATGTGAAAATGCTGTAGTATTGTGCTTTGGATATGTTGAAAATAAGCACTTATTCAGTTCTTCGAATACAAGCTTACTGTCTACTGGGCAAGACATTATTATATCCTGTGCAACAATAAAAATTGAAAACTATGGGCCTCCCTGGTGGCGCAACGGTTAAGCGCTGCACTTTGGAGCTGTCGGCAGTGTTGACGCGAGTTCGACGCCTGGCCGGGGAGATTCCCACATGGTAGGGCAGACCTCTCCTGCCTTGCCCGCTGCTCCCCTCAGCAGTGTATTTCTGACAATCTGCCTGTTCTGCTCCCCACTGTCTATGGTGAACCCTTTCGCTGCCCCATGCCTCTGGTCTGCACCCCAGCTTGTATGCAGAAATAAATAAAAAAAATTGAAAACTATACTATCTTGGTCTCTTATTAAGATAAAATACTGAAAACACACATTATCTCAATTTTAAAGACATAAACCACAGGAAATGGGTAAGGCAAAAGGTATATATTTTGAAAGCAAATGGGTGAGCTAGAACTGATGTCAGTAGAGAAAGAGAAACAAACCTAGGTTACACCTGTACAATCATAAGAAGCATCAGTTACTTCTGGAATGAGGGTGAAAAAAAATAATTTAATAACAGTTCCAAAAACATAAATAATAACTTTCAGAAAGACAGGATCTGCGACATGCTTACCATGAAATGCTTCATTTATAGAGTCTCGTGTTTCTGGGAATTCACTGATTACTAGGTTTGGTGATAACCTAAAGGACTCTCAGATTCCCTTAGTTCAAATCGTGATTTAACTCTCTGTGTTTTGAAATAGGAAGGATAAAACTCTGGAGCTCTAGATAATAATTTAATTGAAAAATTCTTAAATACTGTAAGAAAAATCTCTGAACAATATCATGTTACTTAACAAATAACAGAGAGGAAATTTATCTGTAATTATGCAACTTTCTCAAATACCCAGCATCCACATCAACATTTGATGTATTTTCTGGGCTTCTATTAAAGGGAAAAAAAGGTGTTTCCAAGGGGTTGGTAAAACCAAACCAGTAACAAACCCTAGAAATCTCACTGCAAAATTGAGGCTACCAGACCAGGAGAGGGTTGGGGGAGAGCGAAATGGAAATGGTGAGGTAGCACAAAGGACTATGAGTGCATTGGTAGTGGGTATGGTGCAGTAATGCATACCTGCAGGAGGTGATCCTTTACCTCTGCATCACATACAGTGTTTTAAATCAAGATAACCTCAAAAAAAAAAAAAGTCCATTCATGTTACTGAACTTGCTAGGTATTCTTAAAGTCTTTCATTCATTAAGTCCTATCTTTATCTCAGCAACAAATGAGCCACAAATGCAAGACCTTTTAAACCCCTTAGCCTTGAATTCAAAATAAAAACTTTCCCCAAACCATGCACTAAAAAAGTAGCAAAGACAATCAGTTTAAATTTCTAGACTCTTTCCATTAATCATCTCTTCAGTCAACATCATTTAATTAATCATTAATTTTGCAAATTGTGCTCTGGCTGCTAAGACCATTTAGCAATAAATGAGAATTCTTGATGAAGGGTGGGTTAGCTCCCTCCTCAAAACTCATTGAAAATATTAGTAAAAGATTTCAGAGTATAGACATACAAGGACAAAGCCAGGTTATAGTCTCTAGGTAGGAGGCTGGAAGATTCTTCTGGAATATCTAACTAACTGGAGAGTAAAACCATATCTATAACCTTAGCACAAGACATAGCTAAGAAGACACAGCAAGTGTTGAGATATTTTGAACAATCCCTCTTCTGATTTTTATAAACTAGCCTAGAGCTAAGGAGTTTTAGACATTTGAATAAAGCCACTAAAATGGGGGACTGAGACCACAGCAAATGGAAAAACAAATGAAGTTCTTGGAAAACTGTTATGGCAATGATGGCTCTTTCTCAAAAACAAAAAGAAACACAATCTTTCATATACAAAGGAAGCAGAGAGAAAATATTGCAACTATGATATAATTTAATCTTAAAACATTAAGATTTATTGAAAGTGAAAATTTAGGGAATGATCTTTGGGTTATTAAAAATACTATGTTGTAAACAAAAAGTTAATAAAGTTAAATCTTCCAGAAGTTATATTTAAAAAATGGAAAATAAAAAAGAAAATATAAGAAGATTAGAGACTCAATATCCATATATTTGTGTTCCTGAAGTAGAGGAGAGGGGAATTGAATAACAAGTGAGCTGAAAAATAATTTAAGAACATTTCTCAAATGCGCCAACCTTTTCTACATGGAAAGAGTTTACTAAGTATCCAGCACAGTGAATGAAAATGGATCAACAACAGATAAAATGTCTAGTTAGTTCGGAGCATAGAGCATGAACATAGAGCAGATGTTATAAACTTGCAGGATGGAGGAAAATAAAAGTTCAGAATATAAAATGGCTTTGATCTTCTTACCAGCAACATTGGGTGCTGGGGATTATGAAGCAAATACATAGGAAAAAATATTTCCTTTTAAAATTGTTTACTCAGACAAATAATAGATTGAGTGCAATGTTTGAATAAAATATTTCAGACAATAAAGTTCTTCAAAAAAGTACTTCCTCTGCACATTTATCTAGCATAATTACAGATGGGCTAATCACTATGTACTCCACTGAAATGAGAGTAAAGCAAGTAAGAGACGTGGTTACTGAACAGAGAAGAAGCAAAGTCAGTTCACAGGCTACTTCTGAGATCTGGGCATATAGATGAATAAATCTAGATTGATTTACATCAAAAGAACAAGGTGGGGTTTCTCAATGAACAAGAGTGAAAATTGGGCATCCCTGGTGGTGCAGTAGGTTAAGTCTCAGCACCGTGAAGCTATCAGCAGCCACTGCAGCACCAGTTTGATCTTCGGCCAGAGAGCTTCCACGTGGCGCAGCAGACCTCTCCTGTCTCACCCACTGCTCCCCTCAGCAGTGTACTTCAGTAGATTCGCCTGTTCTGCTCCCCACTCTGTCTCTGGTGAATCCTCTCACCACCCCACACCTCTGGCCTACACCCCAGTTCTTATAGGCATAATTAAATAAATCTTTTTTTTTTAAAAAAGAATGAACATTAATTTCTAATTTACCAACTAATGATAGACTGAGATTGACTGAATAGCTAATATATTGAAATATTTTGTAATACTATCTAGAAAATTTGTAGAGAGTTTGGAGATAACTTACTGGTAAATATAAGGAAAATCAAGTAAGTCAAAGACAATGAGGAACTCCAAAGAAATCTAAAAAGTTTAGGAATGAAAAGATAGCTGTATTCCACCACATGTCTCATCTATGAACACCAGTTTATATCGCAGCACAATGAAATAAATGTTAAATAATAAAAATGATAATAAGAGATAAAATAATACATAACAAAACTCAATTTGCAAATTTGCAAGATTAAATATAAAAGTCCGTATTTAATAATTCTCCTACTGAACTGGTCTGTTGATCTTAAAAAGCCAAAATAGAAAATATTATCAAAATGAAAATAAGAACTTGCTTCAGGGAAAGATGATGATTTGCTAGTGGATGGTTTGTCAGTGAAAGATAATTAAAATGGTGGCTATTATGAGATTAAGCAACTGTATTAGTTAACTGTGGTTTTAGATAATATATTTTTAATAAATTGAAATAATGAGTATATGTACTGCTTGTAAGGTAGGGTCAATTAAATTTAATAACTCCATCATGAAACAATACTCCCCCAGACTTGCAAATAATGAGCGTCTTTGGAATATATTCTCCTAATGTGGCTTATTCCCATGATACTACAGAATGAAAGGAATGAAATATTGATACAAATGGAGGCAATCATCAATGCTGACAATTTGTCAGCAGTGTTATAATTCTGTATAATTTTTATTTTTAATTCTTCTGTTATCATCTGACTTCATTGAATTATATGTTGATAATGTTGTGATGTCTTAATATTGTTTAAACTTGATTTAGGAATTCAAATGAAACAACTGGTCAAAATTATCCTTGAGAAAATTCTGGAAACAGAGACTGAAATGCTGCTAAAAAATGTGCTACAAAAACAGAACTATTTATGAAATAGATTTAAAATTGAACTATCTGAGATTTTCAAAATTGGGTCTATGAAAAAAACCTCGGTGGCAATTTACAAGAGTCATTAAAATAAAGTGGTGGTCTCTGACCTCTGAATTGCAAAAAGTAAAACACCTAGAAAACTGCAAAAGCCATGTATGATCCAGTCATCAATGTTCAGCCGTGATTACACAAATAAAACAATTACTAGTTTGTTCAGGAAACAATTTTTCCTCAGGAATTTTATCTTTCTATGTGTGCTATCTGCATAAGAATCTAACTTTCAATATTTATCTTTTCCTCCTGACTTATTTTGCTTAGCATAATCCCTTCAGCTCCATCCATGTTGCCACAAATGACTACTTATATGTGGAATATAGAGAAACTGTAAAAAATGTCAAGAAAAAGACAAAACTTGCAAGCTGACCCTATATCTGAGGCAGACAGCAGCGAGGGGAAGAGAGAGGGGCCAAAACCGGGGAGGGAAGGCCACAAGGTACTGTGGTGATGGTCACAGGGCTATGGTGGTGGGACAAGTATGGGGACTATACCTGAGGGGAGAAATCAAATACTCTATAAAAATGAACAATGATGTTAGAAAATAAATGCATTTTACACACACACACACACACACACACACACACACACACACACACACACACAAATCTAATTTTCAAAATCATAATAACCAAACATTTACCCCTAAAATGCTCACAATTTCCACACTGGAATATTTTCCTAATGCATTTGATATGCCCACTCCTTTCAACTTTAAAAACATTTCTGTTGATTCTCTGAAGTTTTAAACTGAAAGATTTCTGAGTGGAATTCTTACCAAATTCCTTTAAGCTGAGAGTCCACTTGGTGACTGAAACTCAAAAATTCAGAAACCAGGTTCAGTTTAACTGGCCAAGAGCATTACTATCTGACAAGAAAGAAGGGGGAATTATTTATTTGGGAAGACTATTACGCCATAAATTTAGAGCAGAGTCTTGGCAGTCAAGGGCAGTCTTCCTTTTGCAGCTGGCACTTTCTCCACTGTTCTTTTTTGCACGCAGAACTCAGTCACCATCTTGGAAATAACAGTTGGGTTCAGTTCGGTGGCTACTTCTCTCCCTGATCCCTTATTTAAAAGTGCATGGCTTGGTGCAGATGTCATTCCATTAGCATGTCTACCTCGTGACTACAGAACGATAGCCATTATATTGGTTTAGAAGTTAATTCAAAGAGAATATATAGATCTTAAATTCAAATTCCAAAATGAGCGTTTGCAGTCACTTAGAGTTCAAAATTGCAGTTTGATTTGATATTCTGTATTATTTCAATGTTCATTGGTTGTAGGCCTTCATGCACATAGACACTGTGTGGGAATTACCCTGAGGAAAGGGGGATGATCATTAATCTCAAGATACTTACGATCCAAGACAGGCATGCAAAACTAGATCATCAAATGAAGAAGGATGAAAAAAGTTCTATATAGGCACAAAGCATACTGGCCACTATTGACCTTTTGGTGCTCTTGTGTGCATCTTATGTACTTGGAGATAAGCAGAAACTGTTACACTTAGCCCTTTGAGTTAGTGCCTTGGGCTGCAATAAAAACAGCAGTTCCAAATGGGCACACTAGGGAGTTTTCAAGGAAGAGGTGGCTTTGGAAGAATGTGCAGCTCCTCAGAAGTAGAGAAGCCTGGGAATTATAGTCTGTTTCTCACCTTGGTTCATTTCCAAATTACTGAAACAGGATTTCAGAGACTAATTTGAAGAGCTACTTTGAAGAGTTGAGGTGATTGTCCTCTTGACATCATCTTTCCATATAGGGCTCTGTGGCACATGACTCGGCCAAGTTTAGCATCCCCCATTTACTCAAAGCTGAAAACCCGCTTTTGCTCTTCCTTTACGTAGACTGAGCACAGAAGTGATAGTAAATCACTGATCTGTGGAGAGTCTCATTTGATCTGCATTCAACTGCCGCCTAGTTTTTCATCTGTCTGTCCATTTGAAGGAGCCCCTGTGCTTCCACAACCCATAAAACATATAATGACTAAATTTGAGATTTTCCTAATTGAGAGTTAGAAAGTGTGACTAAAGCATACGTGCCCACAATAAATTGTTGGATGCAGGCTGTGTGTTTTAGGCAAACTCTGTGTAGTCAGGAGGTGGACATCAGACACTGTACCAAACACAGGAGCCACTGATTTGATGCCATGGTTTCAGATGCCCAGATGGCTACATCCGAACATCTATTACATTAGACCAGCATAATGAATCAATTCGAGAGCAAAGATTCTGGGGCCAAAAAGTGGTTATAGTCCAGTGATAAAAAGCTTACAACTTAAGCAACACACAGGGATTAATAAAAGGTAAATCTGGTTGGATTTAATGCTGACCTTCAATGAAATAATGTACTTTTCAGCAACCACAGATGGGTTTATAGGACAAAAGACTAGATGTGTATAATTTTACAGCTAGGATAAAGGATCAAAACACAAACATAATATTTATAAATAATTTGTTTCTGGCCAACAGTACCATGAAGCAGATAGTGTCCATAAAATAAATGGATGGAAAACAATGATATAAAATATAATATTTTTCAGGGCCTCCCTAATGGCGCAGCGGTTGAGCGCTGCGCTGTGGAGCTGTCCACACTGCGTGATGCAAGTTCCATGCCCAGCCGGGGAGAATCCCACATGGTGCGGCAGACCTCTCCTGCCTTTCCTGCTGCTCCCCTCAGCAGTGTATTTCTGATCTGCCTGTTCTGTTCCCCACTCTGTCTCTGGTGAACCCTCTCACCAACCCACGCCTCTGGCCTGTACCCCAGCTTGTATGTATAAATAAATAAATCTTTTAAAAAATATATATAATATTTTTCAGTTTGGAAAATATGGTTGGATGACATTTTATTTTATATTGCCTATAACAGAGAAAGTTCAGCATTTTCAAATCATGGAAAAAAATCAATCAACTAAATAACAATACAAAACAATTAATTGATTATTGTTTAAAAAATCTGCCAAGTTAAATTTCTTTTTATTTTAAACTGAGTAAATGCAACATGTGTTTTGGATCATGTATTAAAGTTTTTTATACAGAGCATGTTACTTCTATAACTCCATTATCTTTGCCAAAGGTGTGATTAATAGGTGACTAATGATTTAAATAAGACATATCTGCCAAATTGACCATTCTGATTGAATTAGGAGATGAGCAGGAAAAGACAATATAGTTCTGGGAGTCTGCACAGTATTTCATAGTTCATAGAACACTTTCACATTTGAGCAAAAGTATCCTGAGGCAATTCTGGAAAATACTGTTTCTCCATTTTTTAGTAAAAGAAACTGCAATGCTGAGTTCTAACAAGCTGACCCCAAGTGCCAAGGTCTAAGTGATAGACCCGGGGTTGGCGTGGTCTTTGGGTTCTTGCCTGGTGCTTTTCCCTTTACCTTGCACAGTTGCTCTGAATTAGCAAGTAAATTCAACAAAAACTTCCCTTGAGAAATTTCTTGTCCCACCTCCCACCCTCACATCTACTTCCTCAAATGGACTAGTTGGTATAGTAGAACATAAGCTAAACCATCTATGGTCATTCTGAATTTCAGAGTCACTAACACACAGCAAGATAGTCACATTAAAAATGATTCTAAAATATCAAAATTTTAAGTAATAATTCAAAGGTGACCCAATTTTCATATTTTCTCCACTCTGCATAGTAGCATAAAATAAGATGAATTTACCTTTCTGGGGTATTTTACCACTAATCGACATTGAGACTAATCATAATTTAGTCATAATGTTAACATAATCATAATGTTAACAGTCAAACAAGTTTAGAGATTTTTATTTTACAACACCAAATGAGCAAGTCATTGAATAAGGGTTTTGAAGATCTTAAGTTCAACAACAGACTCCTCCTCCCCACTATATACTTGTAAACACAAAGATAGAAAAGTAGGCAGAAGGGAAGCAGATTTTCATTCACTCGTTCACTCATTTATTGCTATTGACACCTTTTTTATAAATTGAAGTAATACTGAATTATAACATTATTTCAAGTGTGCATCATTGAAAATTAACATGTATATATCAATATATTACTAAGTGTACTGCTGAAAGTCCAGTCCTTTACCATACTATTGTCCCAATTTCCCATCTTCTCCCCCTTCCCTTATTGTAACCCCTAATTGATCTTAGTCCAAAAGTTTTGTTTGTTAATTTAGTTCATCTGTTTGAGTGCTTTTTCCATGTAACATATGTAACATATATAAGGGTGCTTATGTAGTGAGTGCTGGTCTTTGGCTTATTTAACCAAGTGTGATACCTTCTAAGTGCAACCATGTTGCTGCAAATAGACGGATTTCATCTTTTTTTTTAAATAGCTGAATAGTGTTCCATTATGAACATATACTATAATTTCCTCATACATGTGTCAATCATCGGACATTAGTTTGTTACCAGCGCTTGGCTATTGTAAATAGTGCTGCAAAAAACAGGGGTGCATATAGCACTTTGAATTAGTGTTTTTGTATTTTTCAGGACAATACCAAGAGGTGCTGTAACTGGATTATATGGAATTTCTATTTTTAATTTTTGAGGAATCTCCACACTAGAGAAGCTGATATTTAGACACAGTTGATAAATCTAAATATCACAGGGCTTCTCAGGGCAGCAGTCCTTTAAGTAGAATATCAACACTATAAAAAGCGATTTATTTCATTATCACTAACTACGTTTTGAAGGGCAATTCCAATTACAGATGCTTTTAATTAGTCATCATTCATGGTTTAATGTAGATTCTCAATGTAACTGATTTAGAATTAAAGGTATAATTATAGAAAAATCTAACAATGTGCTTTATAGTAATACAACACATCATACTAATTTCCTTGAACTTGCTCGACCTTTGTAAAAGCTTTTTTAAGATTCCGTCAAATTAAATTTCTAATATTCAAGAAACAGGGAGCAAAAATGTGCAAATTATTGATATATATCTTGAAAAAGATTCTAGGATAAATTATTGAAAATGATGTGCAAATGTTACTAGGAAGGTCACAAGGAATCCAGCACATGTCTAAAGACAATGGCAGGTCTGGTTTTACTACCATGATAGGATTAACAGACAGAAATGCAGAGAAGTTATTGTTCGGGACTAATTCTTAAATTGGCAACATTTTGGGTAATATTCTTATTTTTTACATTGAATGCTTTATTTATATACGCATTTGTGTTCATTTACATCAAATTGATATGTATGCAAAATTCCACCAACCACTAAAGCATGCAAATGATTGAACATTCATGAAAATACAGCACATTTGATTTCTAAAGCAAGTCTAATGAATGTCACCACACCACACCACACTCACCAACAAAGTACCAAGCAGCCTTCACCATGGTCTATTGGGCTTCCTCCCCCTTTAGTTGTCACCTCCTTTCCCTTCTTGTAGCTCCAATTCTGCAAGTCATGTTTCTAGGGCTTGTTTTTGCTTAATTTTGTCTGTTCCATTGTTTTGTGCCTTTATAGTCTACATATTCTTAAGGTAGAAAAACAAATGTGAACAACAGATAACGGCTTAGTAACTACCTTAAACAATAGTTCTTCAGAGATGCTCTACTAATCAATTGATGTCTATCAGAGGGAAGTTTCCAGTAGCAGGCCGCAGGTTTCCAGCTCTTCACCTGTCCTCTTCAGTATTTTACCAATTACTTACATTTCTTTAGTACGGAAATACAGAGGATATGCCCCACAATTTATAGTTGAAGTTAACTTTATGGTTAAGAATTGAAATTATCTGGAGATCATGACTAAAATCCACCAAATTGCTATTTAACTGGAAAAATATAAGGTCCTTCACTTGGCTCTACACAGTGGGGGACATGTAGTCTAACAGTCTTAGAATTAAATTTGATAGCAACACCATGCAAATCATTAATATGGCCTCAAGGAAGGCAAACATGATCTTAGGCTGAACAAATAAAAGCAAAACAGCTAAAAGTGAGAAGATAGGCATGCACTGCCTGTGTCTTGGGAACCACAGAAGGACTACTCAATTCTGGTGTCATTCTGTAAGAAGAGAGAAGGGACTCACATGATAGATGAACATATGTCATTTGTGAAAAAGTTCAACGTTTATAGACTGCTTCAGAATAGACTAAGTGCTTGAATGGAGTATAAAGACTCGTCAAATATTTGAAGGTCTATTTAAAAGTGAGGTCTGACAAAAATACTTAAACTTTTTTCCTTCTAACAGACATCACATTAAAACAATAGCTGTTTATTGACTTTATCTATGAAAAAATGGGGCCCCTCATCTTTTACTTTGCCCTTTCTATATTTTTCCATATCCAGTTTGTGCTGATTTTTTTAAAATCTAAGTTATGATTAAATTACTTTGTTATGTTATTTTGCGTACTTGAGATGAATCAGTTAACAAAATAGATGAATCAATTCCCTGCCCTTAAGGAACATATGTTCTAACAGTTGGCAGGAGCAGAGTTGGGGAGAAAGGGAGAGACAAGTGCCAAAATTTAAACATAATAAAAAAGCAAATCATCAAGTAAATTAGAAAGTGATGAGGTTCGAGAAAGTGTGCAGTTTTAAAGAGAGGTAATGAAGATAGTTTCATTGAGAAAGTGACATGTAAGAAAAGACTTGAAGAAAGGGAGTCCGAGGGAGATGAGGATCATTCATGGAAGATAAAACCAGATAGAGGAAATAGAATGTGTAAAGGTAGTGAGACAGGAACATTCCTAGCAGAGAGATGACAAGGAGGCCAGTGTGGTTGGAGCAGAGTGGATAAGTAGTAGGACAGAGAATGGGGATAAAAAGACCTGAGCGAGGTTGTGATGGGATGTTTCTGTGGCTTATGTAGGGCTCTACAGTCTGCTGTAAAACTCTGAGGTGCAGTGGAGACCACATAGGGTATTGAGCAGAGTGCTGCCATGGTCTGATCAATGTTTTAAAAGGATCACTCCAGCTACAGTTTTGAAAATAGACTGCACAGGGCCAAGAATGAGATTTAGGCAAAGTCTTTCCCATGTACTCCCCAGTAAAGTTGAAAGGAAGCAATTTAACAGTGTCATTTTTCATTTATTATACATTTATTTTTTTTTTGAGTTTTACTTGGAAAAAAAGTAACAGCATATCGTAGAGAAATCATTGAATTATATCACTGGAAAAAACCTTGAGAAATAATCTATTCCATCTTGCCTCAGTCAGATAGTAATCCAATAAATGTTTTCAGACATATATGAATCTACATTATGTTAGAACACTTATAGTAAAAGAAATTTCACAGCTCCTTCTAATTCATATTCCAAAGCTTCACAGATATTTTCTTCAGAAATTTCTTCTTTATGTTCAATGTCATATTAAAAGTCTTCATTCTGTAAGTTACAATTTCTTCCTCTCACTCTCCCTTCTCCTCTCCCTCCCCCCTCTCCTTTTTTCTCTCCCTTATTCTTTCTTCCATGGGAAGTTAGGACAAAGAATACTAAGTGTAGAATTTAAAAAAATCCTGATTTCTAATTACACAGGATTCTAACAACTGCAGCATTCAGTGTAACTTCTGTCAAATCATTTTGTCTTTATGTATAAATTAAGTAACAGATATAGACCTTCCTTTAGCTCCTAGGAAGAAATGAGCTCTGTAAGTCCAATATATAATGAAAATCATTGCTGGTATTACTTTCTTCTTATTAGAAATGGAGAATTAATCCAACCCCTTGCTAGGTTTTTATCTCAGCAAGATGGTGTTTGTTGCCTATAGATATGAAATCTTCAGGGAGCTTTAAGTCATTAATTCTGAGTCAGGGAAAAAACCCTCTGAATTCACCAAAAGCTTTTAATCCAGATTTAGGTCCATTCTTAATCTATTACAATGAGTGACCTTTGAGGGAAAAATCCTAACAGTAATTTAAAGGAAATGTAACAATAAACTCCAATATAGTTAACATAGATTTCATTGAAAAACATACTTTATACGCTAAATCACAGTGACCAAATTATATATTTGACTAAGTAAAAATTTACCAGGTCATTAAAAATTAAAAATTAATAGGCTCTCAATTTAAGCATTATATATAATATTATTTATATAGAAATGTAAATTTATATATATATATATATATACACACACACACACACTCACATACACAGAATTCGCAACATAAAATTGGGACTTTGATGTTTGATTTACTTTTTTTGATATGATGATGGTGTGATAGTGAAATGCCTTCACTACAAACCATACTTCAGATTTTCAATTTTGTTCTTTTCCCAGACTAGCCATATGGATGCAGTATTTTCTTGTGAAGCTGGGCAGTAGCAGTAGGCTGCTGCTCCCAGTCAGCCACACAACCCCGAGGGTAAACACAATGCTCTACAGCCTATTGTGTTACCAGTGTTTGTGGATATTGTGTGTTATATTCTGGCATTCTACCATTTCCACAAAGCCCCCATCTGTGTTGCCTGATTCTGCTGACAGGAAGTAGGAGGGAATTACTGTTGACATGAAACTCAAGATAATTGCCCAACTGTAGGTTAATGTAAGTGTTCTGAGCACGTTTAAGCCCAGGACAACTTGTGATGTTTGCTAAGTTAAATATATGAAACGCATTTTTGATTTATGGTATTTTCAACCGTGGGTTTATCAGGATGAACTCCATTGTAAGTTGAAGGGTATCTGGGTGTGTGTGTGTGTGTGTGTGTGTGTGTGTGTGTGTGTGTGTGTGTGTATACACTTTTGGTAGATGTATTTGTGTGTATGTGTGTACACAAACATATGGATGTGTTAGGGCTGTGTACATATGCGCACATCTATATACACACTCACACATATACATCAAAAACATCTATCTATTCAGCCATTTATCTCTTTTAAAATATTGCCTGCTTTGGAATTATTCTTAAGATGCTGGGAAACAAACCTGATTTTTCAAATTTTCACTATCATGTTGTCTTCAATGTCAAAGAAGAGCAAAGGAAGAAGTGCAGTGTTGGCCATGAGTACTGTAAGTATTCTTAGGCAGTGGCATGCAGTCAGCAGTTTTAAACTCCCCCTGTCCCCTGAGGTCAGCTTTCAAAACTTCAAAACTGAGGATAGTACGGAAAAGTCATACATGATAGCAACAGCTTACAAGGTGCACAGCAAGAGTCCACAGTGACCATATCTGAAACGGAATTCTTCAGTTTCCCTCCGGGTTCCCGAGGCTTGTTATTAAAATCATTCACTCTTAGCTTCAGGCTCAATTTTGGATTTTTTGTCAATTATGCCTTCTGCCCTTTCAAGCTCCACTGAATACTGTGTATTCCATTTTCAGAGACTCCCAATATTCTTCTTTGCTCTATGTCCATTGACAATTTCCTGCTTCACCTCATTATTATCATCACCAGTCTATATTATTTCACTTCCTTCCCACCTAGTCCCTGGAGTATGACTTCCTCTCAAATCATTCTCCTGATGTTCCTTTACTTATTTTCCTAAAGATTTGTTTCCATTACTTATTCATCAAGTATCACTGAACCGTCGACTGTCATGCATTGTGTTAGGTGTTGGTGATGTGAAGGTGACTAAGACTTAGTACTTTCACTTGTAGAAATTACAAATAAATTTGACAGAGGTATTTAATTAAGTAATTATAATACAGGATCATTAGTGAAACATTATGAACATGTGCAAAGCACCATGGCTGGGTCAGAAACTAGCAGCAAGGCTACCAGTTTTAATCTACTGCAAGAGTTCAGGGAACAAAGAGACCAAATCAGGGAAGCAATGGTAGGAAGGTGGAGAGAAAAGTCCCCATTCTCCATTGTGTGACATGGAGGGTATTTAGTGGAATTGGGGGAAAGGGGTATGGCAGTCTGTCTCTTCCTTTGTCTAGTCAAAATTCTGTATCTAATTTTGTCCAGTTAATAAAACATTTTTTTCTTGTTTTCCAGATTTGGTCATATATAATCCAACTGATTGTGTATTTCCAAATAACTGGCTTTTGCTCTTTTCCTAGAGTATGGTTGGTCTCATGTTTTCCCTATGTCCATGAATTTTAAATTTGGTTCTTCATTTCTCATACCTCTACCCCATACTTCAATAGATCTAACTCTGCTTTAAGTGTGATCTTGCACATAAGATTTTGTTTGAACAAGTTATTTAAATAACTTTTGCTTATGATAGTGGATGGAACTTACACAATTTCAGTATTAGTGTTGCTATCTGACTTGGAGAAATAACCAAATCCACATGTGTCAAGAAAAGTGCACTGAGCCCTTGATGACCATGAAGAAATATTACATCTTTTATGACTGCAAGTCACATGCAGATGAGATTTCTCAGGCCAACTGTATATGAAGTTCAAAAGTCACATTGGAAGCTTGCTCTTTTTTTTTTTTTTTTT
>PVIJ01017726.1:0-28541 GCA_004024925.1 Scalopus aquaticus | reverse complement strand
ACACACACACACACACACACACACAGATACATAAGTACACACATATACCCGCTACTGATTCTGTTTCTCTGGAGATACCTGGTTGACACAACTGGTTACAAAGGTGTGTAGAGAAAAGAGATATGTGAAAATATTTAGAAATTAGAACCACAAATATTTGGTCAGATATTGCTTGTGAGGATCACAGAAAATTTTGGATATGAACAGATGGGAAATAGTGTTGCCATTTCCTGAGATGGAGAAGGAGGTAGAGAAAGCACTGTTGGCTGTGGGATAGCCGTGGACATTAAGTAATCATTAAAAAACTCTTTCCTGACTCTCCTACACTGCTGGTGGGAATGCAAACTGGTTCACCCTCTATGGAAAGCCATATGGTAGTTCCTCAGACTGCTAAAAATGGAACTTTCATATGACCCAGTAATATCACTTCTGGGAATGTACCCAAAGGACACAAAAACATTAATCCAAAAAGATACATGCACCCCTATGTTTATTGCAGCACTGTTTACAATAGCTAGGATATGGAAACAACCCAGATGCCCAAAAATAGATGATTGGATCAAGAAGATGTGATACATATACACAATGGAATACTATTCAGCATTCAAAAAAGATAAACACAAGCAATTCATGGCAACATGGATGGAGATAGAAGGGATCAAACTCAGTGAAATAAGCCAGAAAGAAAGAGAAAAATAGGGCCTCCCTATGGGTTAAGCACAGCACTATGAAGATATCCAGAGCCAAGGCAGAACGCTTTTGATACTCGACCAGGGAGATTCCCACATGGTGCTGCAGACATCTCCTGCCTCATCCGCTGCTCCCCTCAGCAGTGTACTTCAGTCAATCTGCCTGTTCTGCTCCCCACTCTGTCTCTGATGAGTCCTCTCACCACCCCACACCTCTGGCCTATACCCCAGCTTGTATGCATAAAATAAAATAAATCTTTAAAAATAGGAAAGAAAAATATCGAATGGTTTCACTTATAACAAGAATATAGGGGAACCAAATAAGAGAGAGAATTCAGTGAGGAGGGGGAGGATAACGGCTCAAAATGGGGGAGAAAATAGCACAAAGGACTATGGTGATGGTCCACAAGTGAATCGGTGGTGGGTAACCTATGGGAAATACACAATAATGTACAAGATATAAATAATAATAAATATATACATATTAAAAAAGAAAAAAAAAACAACTCGGTCCTGCACATGTGGGATCTGAAATGCCAATTATCCCACATGGAAACTGAGCCATCATGTGAGCAGATGCTTATTCAGAAAGGCGTCCTGGGCTTTGTAGAGAAGATGCAATTTGACATCAAATACAGGTTCAAATCTTGGCTTTACCATTTAAACAATCTGAACAGATTACATAGGCCAGTTGTTCCTGATTCTTTTTTACGTGTTTGAGATAAAAGTAACATCTATGTCACCAGTTATTTTTGAAATGACACAAAAAATATATTTTAATGATTTACATTGATAAAGGCCATTTAGTGTCAATTATAAGTGCATGGAAAAGTCTGGTTTGATGAAGGTAAGAGGACACTATTGTTGGTTGTATTATTTATTATTCATTACCTATTAAAGATTAGAGATGGATTTTCTTCACATTATTAAAGTATAACAGAACTCTTAGCAGTATACTGTTTGATGTCTAGCCTCAGGTACTGGGTGAATTCCAGTTTCTGCAGAGACTGACCATGACACAGGCCATCAGCATACCACAGCATTTCTCAGCTCTCTGTGGTAAAGGATCCTTTCACTTTGTTTTATTCCTTAACCTAGCAGTTAAGTCACAGCACTATTACGCTATCACCACTATGGCCTGAGTTTAATCCCAGCCAGGGAACTAACCCACATATGGTGCAGTGGACCTCTCCTATCTTATCCACTGCTCCCCTTAGCAATGCATTTCAGTAGATTCACCTATTCTGCTCCCCACTCTGTTTCTGGTGAATCCTCTCACTCCCTGCGTCTCTGGCTTACACCCCAGTTCTTCTAGGCAAATATATATATAATGAATCAACACTTTTAAAGCAGAATAAAATATAAAAAAATAGTAATTAAAAAAATACTACAAACCCTGATCTTTAAAGATTCTATTCAATGCAAATTATATTCATCTGTGAATTTGATGTTAATATTGCCAAATGTTCAATCTCTGTTTTTGCAATTGATTAGGTGTGGACCCACGACAACAAATATACCCACCCTGGTTTCCAGAACATAATATGGCAGAATTACCTAAGAAATAGTATGAGAAATATTTGAGGGAACCAATAGTATTTATGGTTATTTGCAGAGTAAGGTTTGGAGATGCTATAATTTCACTACTAAGAGGTTGCCCTGGGAGGCAATGAGGTGTAGAAAACTCAAACCTCACTAATCTTGCTAGGTGATTGAAGCCCTTACTGGAGAAGCAGGGCAAGATGTGTGTGAGGGTGAGGGGTAGACCTGCTGTGTTCTCATTATACTCCTGTTAGCATGCTAATATATTGGACTATTATGTTATTTTTATCTGGGACCCTAGCCAAAATTGGGAATGGAAAGAAAGCAAAGATATACCATGCAATATCAATCTGATGGGGCCTTACAGCTTTGCTCTTTCTTTAAGAACATAATAAAGGGCAAGTAAAGCTACACATTGGAGATGGAGTTTATGCCATAAATAGCTAGGTGTCCTGTCCAAAGACATGTAGGTAGTTTTGGAGGAGTTTACCAAAGTCCAGCCTGGGGATATGGGAGGAGGAGAGCAACAGAGGGTCAAGGGCCGCAAGGATAAGAAAGGCAGCTCTTAGGATGAACACTTTAATGCCTTTAAGGCCCCTTTTGGTGGTTGATTTTGCTAGTTAGGGACTGCCTTAGTAAATAATTAAAATTTAATTCTAACAATCATCCTTATAAGATGGTCTCACTTTCTCTGAAAGAGGATTTTGCTCTCTAAGGGAAAAAAAAAAAGCTAATTGTTTGAGTCTTCAGAATGCTAATAGCTTTGAGAGAAAAATAAGTAACCAAACTGGTAGCTTGGGAGTAGGTCATGGAAAGGTTAATTTTTTTTAAGATTTATTATTTCTTTTATGCATACAAGAACTGGGGTGTAGGTCAGAGGTGTGTGGTGGTGAGAAGATTCACCAGAGACAGAGTGGGGAGCAGAACAGGCAGATCTATTGATGTACACTGCTGAGGGGAGCAGCGGGTGAGGCAGGCGAGGTCTGCTGCGCCATGTGGTAAGCTCTCTGGCCCGGAGTAGGAACTCTGTGCTGGATGGTGCTGCAGTGGCTGCGGATAGCTTCATAGTGCTGAGATTTAACCCGTTGAGCTGCCAGGGTGTCCCCTGGAAAGGTTAATTTTGTCCCTGACTTGCTGAACAGGAAACCAATGAGGAGCTTTTTCTGTTGTTGCCCAGAAGTCTTGTTCTGTGCTGCTTTGTCTAGAGTTCATGAGAGGAAGGACTTTGCATCTGACCTGCACCAGCAAAATCCAGACATGACCACAGAGTATAGGAAACATGTCTATGACACTTTTCATCTTATTAAGGAATAAACAAAAAAGATCCAGTTATCATTTGTGCCTTTACTTTGACATGAGGCAATTAAACCAATTATGCAGTATAATTCTGCACATAGTATTATATTCAGACAATAATAGGATCAAGGTAAAAATGGAAGAAATCCAGGTGATGATAAAAATTAAAAATAATATCATGGCCATGGTGGCAATATAGAATATCTGGCATAGACTCAGCATTTCCGAAGTCAGCTCTGAAGCTATTTAATAACTAACCAGTGTGAGTAGGAAAGTGTAGGTAGTTAGTTACTGGGGTTTTGCTTCACCAGATGCCTAAAAGCACTGCTTTCCTGAAAGGGAGACAAAAGCAGTTTAGACTGTGCAGCTTCATGAAGGGGGGTGATACAGGTATGGTGGACTTTCCGTTCTTTTAAATATTAAGCAAAATTCTATTGTCAGGTGACTTATAGTGTATTGAAAATGTTGTGTTTGGTTCCATGCTCTCTTGAGCATTCTTTCAAATGCAGTAACTGCATCTTTCTGTCAAGCTCAGCAGTGCAGATTAATTCCTTATTTAAGTGCATTAAAATGCATACATGGTATTCAAAAATGCAAATTTTTAGACAGACTCTTTGATTAACACTGGCTTTATTCCAAATGATTATAATAAGTCCCTTTACATAAATAAAATATTGTTATTTTTAAACAAAGAGCTTCTGAAAACATCCCAAGGATACAACGTGTGGAGGTGGTGAAGCAAAAATGTGAGTTTTTGAATGATGTTTTAAAAACAGTAGCACTGAGGGCATTTTCTTTAGTTTCTGGCTTAGTCTGAGCAGGATTCCGTGGGTATCTTTGTTTCTCTTTCCAAATCAAAAGTGGTTCATTCTTCTAGAGCATATGAGTGGTAAGCAAAGACTATGTGTTGCTTTCATTTATGTTTCTAGTTATCCATTTTGTTCACTGCTGCATTTCTAACACTTCTGGTCAAATTTATTATAATCTCTGCTCAAATGCCTGCTTAAAGAATGTATAGAAGGCAATGAAAATTTATTGTTAAGTAAGTTCCCAGAAATATAAAAATGTCTCTAAATACAATGTGTGTAAATAGCTAAAATCAACTTCGCTAGTTATTAAATAGCTTCAGAGATGACTTTGGAAATGCTGAGTCTATGCCAGATATTCTATATTGCCACCATGGCCATGATATTATTTTTAATTTTTATCATCACGTGGATTTCTTCCATTTTTACCTTGATCCTATTATTGTCTGCGTATAATATTATGTGCAGAATTATACTGCATAATTGGTTTAATTGTCTCATGTTAAAGTAAAGGCATAAATGATAATTGGATCTTTTTTGTTTATTCCTTAAAAAATCTTTAAGATCTTTTTTCCTCGTTTATTTAAACATTTTTTTCAAAAGTAATTGTAATGTAGTTCTTGTTTTAAAGTGTCTTTCCAAGTATATCCAAATATAATCAGTTTACATAACAGTAGCTTTATATTATTTCATTTTATATTTCTGTTTGGTTGCATAACAGTTAATAAATGTACTCACATGTATCTTAAAAGCCTTTTAATGGTTCAATGAATTGGCTACTTCAGGTTTCACTTTCATATTGAGTATACATTTTGTGTGTCAGGGCAGCTCTGCTCACACTGGTTCCGTTCTGGGACTTTAATGAACAAGCAGGTGTGGCCTGGGACCCTGCCTCTCTCGTGGGAATGTGGTAGAACCACTCAAAGTGTGTGAGCAGTTAAGGCCAGAGGCACTTTGCACAGCTACCCTACCTCTCAGTGCCCAGACCAATTCAGATGGCCAAGCCTGAGCCATGAGTCAGGAAGTAAAATCCATCTCCACAGAAGAGAAGCCTATCATTTGAACAATAATACAATCTATTGCAACCTCTGTGGGATCCTGGAACTTAGAGATCCAACTGTTTTTAAGGTAGCTTTCAATGCCAAACTCCTTTTTTGTAAGTTTTTATAGTCTGTCTTCTCTACCTTCCTCACTTCTTAGCTAAAAAGTTTGGTAAACTTAATAGTCATTACATCTTTAATATTAGCTCTCTCTGGTGAATTGTGACAGACATTGACACTTAGTTAATGACTTGTAGATTAAGCTGGGTCTAGACACAACTTTGACTCAAAGCTGTTACTGCTATAATTGTATTACAGATGTAGTAATTTTATGGCTAGAGTAGATATGAGCACAAGTAAAGACACATCAGAAGTTTGTAGGATTCAGGGTGTAAAGGAATCCAAAAAATAGAGTTTCTGTGGCTCTTTTATGTATTTGTGCCACATTCTCCATTAGTAATCAGTCTTTACTTCCTCACTCATCAACAAAAAGCAGTAGTGTTCAGTATCTGGTGACTTAGCTGTTTATTTTTAGTAAATCTTTTAGAAATAGCAATCATCCTAAAATCCAGCTTTAGACAATGGAACAGATGATGCACAAGGAATTTTATAAAATTAAACAGCAAACTATTATTTTCGGGGCTGCATTTGCACTGTTCAAAATTAGAGTGTATTTGATGAATAGTCAAAGATAAATTTCTCAAAAACTACATATACAAAAAAACACCAATTATTTCCTGACACTCAGTAAAACATTTCCTTTCTTCTTTCCAACAAAACAAAATCCTATCTTTGGTGACTATGTTCTATAATATCACAGGTTAGCAAAGTGTTTGCCCAATCTTTCTACATTCAAATTATATTACTCAACAAATTTAACATTTGCAAAGGCATTTCAACAAAATAAAGCTTTAAAAATTGTACTGATTCTGTAGTTTCTCATTTATTACATCAATATTAAAAACAATACAGTTGGAGTTTTTAAGAAAACAATCATTTCATAACCTACTTCTGTTGTTTTCATAGTATCATGTCCCTATAGAATTTTTACATATTTGTAACCATAACAAAGTTTCCATCTTTGTATTCTCCTCTGGTTTCTTAATACTAATGTGATTATTTCTCCATGCTTTTAAAATCATTAGCAGCTACATCATATTTTATCATCAATTAAAAACTATTAATTTTGTATAATTAAATAATATCTGAATTTTTAATATTTTCTTTATATCTAATATTTGACTAATATACAATACTAAGTGAAGTGATTGCCTTTATTCTTTTTTATTATACATATGATCATTTATTTATTATTTATGTATTAATATATTGACATGAAATTTGTTTACAATATTATATATCATTTAAAGGTATAGGATCAAATCTTTTGAGATGTATGTTACCATACCACACACCACCACCAAGGCATCCATGGTCTTGGTGGTGGTGTGTGGTATGGTAACACATGGGGTAGACCCAATGTTACAGTTAGATTTATAGGGTTTGTTTTTAGTTTGGCTTTTTTTACACCCCTTGTTTTTTGTTTGTTTAGCAATATTTCACATGTGTATGAAAACATCTGGATTGCTTTTACTCTGATAGTCTTCTCCCATTTTCTTTTGCAAATTTCTGATCATAAATTCCCAGGAGTAAGGTTACTGAGTTTGAACATTTATTTTACTCTAAAATCTAATCCAAATTGCTTTCTTTTAATGAAATTAAATTTGCTTTTTGTTACTGAAGTAACATTGCATTATAGCATTATCTAAGTTTCATGTATGCGTCATTGAGAACAAACATGTATACACATTACCTCTCCACACTTGTTTCTTGTTTTTCAGATAATAATCGCTCTAGAATATGTGAAGTGATAATTCAATCATGTTTGGATTTACATTTCTCTAATAACACTGGTCAACAAATTTTTACAAAAGTCGTGTTACTGAAATAAAATTAGACATTTCCTATCAATTTGTATGTGCTCAACACGAATATGATAGTCAAATTCTAAATTTGGCTCTAGTTTTTTTTTTTTTTTGTAATCTGCAATTAATTGATGTTTACATCACAAAATGCATGCCAATAGTAATAGACCAATAGTAAAATATCAAGTCATAGACTACTTTTTAGATTTCTTCTCTTATCTCTTGTACAGCTGTTCAGGAATAGAATAGATGGAAGACAGTTCCCATTGTTCATAAGCACAGCCTTAAGACTCAGTTTCGAGGAGTCTAGAAAAAGTCTCCATTTTTGTGGGTCATGAGTGATTTCTAAGGTATTCATGAGACCCTCAATAATGGAGCAGAATACCAGAGTACTTTCCTTTCTGAAGAAAGGCTCCAAGTGCTGGTGGCACTTTCGATATAAAGTAATTATGACATCTTCTTCTAGAAGATTCCATTGTTGGAGTCTTGGTCCTAGCAATTCTGCCTTGTTCTTGGATAAGTCCAAATCATGAACCAGGTCATTTAGTTTTTCTTATGTTAGTGTGTGTGGGGTTGATGATGCATCACAGTGAAAATCTGGATCACTGCATGCTGATGGAACAGGAGAAGAACAGATCAGCTCACCCTTGATCTCATCAGATCAATCAAGAGAATATTCTGCTGAAGGTCCTGGAATAGGAAGTCCCTCACCATGTGGAACTGGTCTCAGTGCAAACAGAATATTTGGGTAGGCTATTCTCGACTTCTTTTGCTTCGTTATTCCGCCAGAAAGAGGAGGAACCAAGCAGAAGTAACAGTCTTTTATGTGGTTGCTTGGCGCTCTCCACACCATGGGGACTGCAAACAATATTGATGGTCTTTTGCCATTTAACCACTGTGAAGGCTGTGTTGAACATGGTGCACAGCATCTATGCGGGGCCCAAGGCTTGTCTTGGTCACCAACCTTGCATCCCAAGTAAAGATGATAAGCCTTCTTCACTTGGGAAATGATACTTTTCTTCTGGTTGGCAAATGTCACTTCCCCACAAATAGAGCAGAAATTGTCCATTCTATTAACGCACTTTCAAGGCATTACTGTTCTGTATTGTGCCTAAATGGATAAAATAATAACAGTTCTATGGAACAGTAGCTTCAACTGTCTTGCACAAAGTCTGAAATATTTTCAGTGCTAAGCCTTTCCTACAGGACTTTATCTAGTGCACTGCTGATGTCAGCTTACTTCAGCAGCCGCCTGGCAGTAGTATTGCATTGCATCAGAAATTGAGGTACTGAACTCTGGATGATGGTATTATGCATGATGGTATTATGCAATGTGATGCAATATTACATCATTCTAGGCTGATTTAGGATGCTGTTGCAGTCCTACTGGATAAATATTTCACGGTGAAACATATCAAATAAATTATATGAAATAGCTTCAAAACGAGAGCTAATAAAAAATTTTCAGGGTTATATTCATGTTCAGCACACCAAGATACTACAGATTAGGGCCTTTTTATGTCAGTAACGATCTCACTGTTGACCAAGTGATAAGAGATAATAAACATTATTTCATGTGCTATTAGTCATATGTATGTCTTCTTGGGCAAGTGTATATTCTGATATTAGCCTATTTCTTATTTGGGTTTTAGTTTTTTTGATGATTTTTATGAGGTTTTTGTACATTTCAGATGTTAAACCATTGTCAGATAAATGATATCAAATATATTCTTCTATTCAGTAAGATACGCTATCATTTTGATGGAACTTTCACTGTGAAGAAGCTTTTTAATTTGATATAGTTCCATTTGTTTATTCTTGCTTTTGTTTCCTTTACCATTGGATTTGAGTCCCCAAATACATCTATGAGTTTCAAGGGGCACATTGCCTATGTTTTCTTTACTGTCTATATGGCTTCAGAACTTATCCAACTCTTTAATCTATTTTGAAATAATTTTTGTGTATTGTATTAAAGAGTCATCTAACCCTAACATTTTAAATGTGACTATCCAGGCCCTCCTTGGTAGCACAGGGGCTAAATTATCAGCACTATCAAGCTAGTGCCAGTCACTGCGGCATGAGTTAGATCCCGGGCCAGGATCCACATAGTGCAGCAGACCTCTGCTGTCTCACCCGCTGCTCCCCTCAGCAGTGTATTTCAGTAGACCTGCCTGTTCTGCTCCTGACTCTCTCTGGTGAATCCTCTCACCACCCACACCTCTGGCCTGTACCCCAACTTTTATGCATAAATAAATAAAAATCTTTAAAAAATAAATCTTAAAAAATAAAATAAAATAAATGTGACTGTCCAGTTTTCCCAACATCCAGGTTTTCCAACCTTGCTCACTTATAAATTTTTGGCTCTTTTGTCACAAATTATTTATCTGTATATGTGTGTTTTTAATTCTTTGCTCTTAATTCTATTCCATTGATCAGTATGTCTGTTTTTCTTCTCATGAAAAATTGTTTCATGGTTGTTGTTTTATGGTATAGTTTTCTGTTAAGAAATGTGATACCGCCATTTTGTTAGTTTTTTTTTTTTTTCTCAGTTGTATTTTAGCTATTTGGTGTTTTTGTAGCTCCAAATTAATTTAATGTTTTTTTCCTCTCTCTCTCTCTCTTTCTGTAACAAAAGATATTAGAATTCTCACAAGGAATGCATTGAATCTGCATAATGATTTAGGTAACATAGCTATGTTATTCAGAGTCATTAACATTAATGATGTTGATCCATGAAAAAGGAATACTTTTCTATCTTTTGCTACCTTATATTTCTTTAAACAATGACTTATGTTTTTCAGTAAACAGATCTTTTACTTCTTTGGTTAAATTTATTCTAAGGTACCTAATTCTTTTGATGAAAATGTAAGTTGAATTGAGTCCCTGATTTATTTTTCTGCTAGTTTGTTATTTGCATTTAGAATTGAAACTGATTTTCATATATTAACTTTGTAGCCTGCTACTTTACTGTACACATACATTATTTCTCACAACTTTTTACTAGTCTTTGGGATTATCTGTGTATATTATTTGTGTCCATCTGTGTTCGTCAGAGATAATGGCCTATGGTTGGCTTATCTTTTCTGTTATAATTACCGTGTCTGGCTTTGGAATCAGAATAATGCTAACTTTATTTTTATTTCTTTAAAGGTTTATTTTTATGCATACAAGAGCTGGGGTGTAGGCCAGAGGTGTGGAGGGTAAGAGGATTCACCAGAAACAGAGTGGGGAGCAGAACAGGCAGATTGACTGAAATACACTGCTGAGGGGAGCAACACTGATGCGCCATGTGGGAAGCTCCGTGGCCAGTATCTATCAAACTCATGCTGCAGTGGCTCTGGATAGCTTCATAGTGCCATGACTTAACCCGTTGTGCCACCAGGGAGGCCGAGAGTTTAAAAAATATAGATGCAGGCCCTCCCTGGTGGCACAAAGGGTTAAGTCTCAGCACTACGAAGCTATCAGCAGCCAGTGCAGCATGCGTTTGATCCCCTGGCAGGGAGCATCCTACATGGCGCTGCAGACCTCTCCTGCATGGCCCGCTGGTCCCCTCAGGAGTGTACCTTAGTAGATCTTCCTGTTCTGCTCCCCATTCTTTTTTTTTTTTTTAAGATTTAGTTTTTATTTTTACATACAAGCTGGGGTACAGGGCAGAGGCATGGGGCGGTGAAAGGGTTCACCAGAGACAGAGCGGGTAGCAGAACAGGCAGATCAGAAATACACTGCTGAGGGGAGCAGCGGGCGAGGCAGGAGAGGTCTGCCACTCCATGTGGGACTCTCCCTGGCTGGGCGTCGAACTCATGTCGCTGCTGCCGACAGCTCCACAGTGCAGCACTTAACCGCTGAGCCACCAGGGAGGCCCCTGCTCCCCATTCTATCCCTGGTGAATCCTCTCACCACTGCATACCTCTGGCCTACACAGCTCTTGTATGCATAAATAAATAAATCTTAAAAATAAAATAAAAACTTTAGATGCAGTAACTGACACAGGTTTGGGAGTGGAAAACATTGTATTCAATGTCAACTTTTAGATGGTGACAACTTAATTCATCATGTAAATATGTAATACTTAATAAAAATTACTAGAAAAAAATGGATTTTGGTTCCCCAGGAAAAAACTGTGCGTTCAGTATGCCTTCTGTATTTGATATACCTAAGGATCTTTGCTTTTTCCTCCAGACCAGTTATTCAAAACAGTTATTGGTGGTAATTTAGACTGATTTGGTCCTTATGGAAAACAGAATGTAATTGTCTGAAAACATTAAAAATTTCCTGCCATGTGACCTAGTAACTCCACTCCTAGGCATCTACCTGGAAAATTTAAAAAATGAACAAGCATGAATTTGAAAGAAAACATGCACTCCCAAACTCGTTGTACCACTAGTTATAATAACCAATTTATGGAAGCAACCTAAATGCCCCAAACAAATAAGTGGGTCAAGAAGAAGTGGCATATTATTCAATGGGATACTACTCAGAGATTAAAAAAGGTAAACTTGTGCCATTTGTGGCACCATGGAAGAAGCTGGAAGGAATAATGTTAAGTGAAATAGTTCAGAAGGAGAAAGATAAATACCAGATAATGTCACTAATATGTGAAATATAAAGAAACCAAACTAAGGATCAGATAAAGACAAGTTTAAAAACTAACCCTTGAAAACTGGCTATAGAATTGGAGCATCAGATAGGTGGGGGAGGGTTAAAAACAAAGGAATGAAGTACAGTGGAATATGATGGTGGATTTTGGGTGACTTGGTGGTGGTTGCACTATAGTGGTGATGCCTGATGGTGGTCTCTTAATATTATCTTGATTTAAAATAAATAAGTACCTGAGTAAAAATTTTTAGAAATTCAAATTAGTATTGGGAAAAATATGGTTTTCATACTCTTGAAATATGAAGTCCAATAAACATAGCGGAGATAAGCAAGTCAATAACCAATTGAATCTATTAATAAATATTGTTAAATCAATGAAGGCAGGGCATTCCTTAAATAGGGTAAGCAGTGATACAAATCTAATACTTGTTGAATATTTGCTATAATTCTGGTGAAATAAATATGCTTAAATATCTCTCTACTCCACATAAGTTACTGTGCTCACCATACTTCATGAATAAATAGTCCAATATTTTACCGTAAGAGTGAAATATTTCTACTGAGTGTTAGAACCACAAATAGGAAAGGACTTGTCCATAATCAAACACTAGTTCTAAAAGAGCCAACTCAGTCTACTAAACCTTGATCCAAGGACTCTTTTTCTGACAACCACATTTAGAATATTTGACAATAACCCAATGTGCTAGTCATAAATCAAACTTAAATAACATCATGGGGATTAAAATTATTTGTTAATGAGTGCTGAAAGTTGTGAATAATTAGACAATAGGTTTTTATGACTGTGTGTTTCTGTTCAAAGGTTTATTTTTAAGTGTGTCGTCTTTATCTGATCCTTAGTTCATTATAAACTCCACATATTAGTACATTATCTGGTATTTCTCTCTCTCCTTATGATAATTTCACTTAACATTATTCCTTCTAGCTTCTTCCATGTTGTTGCAAATGGCCTGAATTTCTTTTTGTGATGGCTAAGTATTAGTACATTGTGTGTGTGTGTGTTTGTAAGTGTATACACCATATCTTTTTGATCCATTCATCTGCTTGGGGGCATTTAAGTTGTTTCCATAATTTGGCAATTGTTAATAGTGTATATATACACGTGTGTGTGTGTGTGTGTGTGTGTGTGTGTGTGTATAGCAGTGCAAGTTTGCTTTCAAATTTAGTGTTTTTTTTTAATTTTTCAGGTAGTTGTCTATGAGTGGAGTTACTGAGTCATATTGGCAGGTCCATTTTTAATGTTTTGAGACACCTCTATGCTGCTTTCCATAAGGGCTGAAATAGTTTAATTTCTACCATCAATGTAGGAGGGTTCTCTCTTTTCCAGTCCTCACCAGAACTGTTGTTTCCGGTTTTTTTGACATGGGCCATTCTTATAGGTGTGAGATGGCATCTCAGCGTGGTCTTGATTCACATATTCCTGATAACAAGTGATGATAAACACTTTTTCATGTGCCTATTTGCATCTTTTTGTCTCCTTTGAGAATAGTTTGTTTAGTTAATATGTCCATTTTTAATTTTTTTTCCTTTTTGTTGTTGGTGTTGAGTTGTGTGAGTTCTTTGTATATCTTTGATATTAGTCCCTTGTCATTTTCTCCCATTCAATAGCAGTCTTTTCATTTCAATTACGGTTTCTTTAAGAAGCTTTTTAGTTTGATGTAATCCCTGTTGCTTATGTTCACTTTTATTTTCTCAGTTTGGGGGATGAATTCTAAAAGACATCACTGACTCTTATGAAATGTTTTGGCTGTATTTTCTTCTATACATTTTATGGAAAAAACGTATTTTCTCATATACTCATGTATTATCTCGTACAATTCATTGTACCTAGTACGTGCTCTGTATTTTCTGTTTCTTTTCTTTTTTTTTAAATATATTTTTATTGTTATTTATGTCTTTTACATTTTGTATTCCCCTTGGTTAACCCACCACCCATTCACCCGTGATCCATCTCCATGGTACCTTGTATTCTTTTCTATTCCATTTTGTGCCCTTATCCCCCCTCCCCCTGACCCCCTCACATGCTGAGTGTCTCTCTCCTATTTGGTTTCCTTGTAGTCTTGTTACAAGTGAAACCATTCGATATTTTTTGTTTTCTTTCTGGCTTATTTCACTGAGTATGATCCCCTCTAATTCCACCCATGTCGCTGCAAATTGCATGTGTTTGTCTTCTTTGAATGCCGAATAGTATTCCATTGTGTATATGTACCACATCTTCTTAATCCAATCATCTATTTTTGGACATCTGGGTTGCTTCCATACCTTTGCTATTGTGAACAGTGTCGCAATGCACATACGGGTGCATCTATCCTTTCAGATTAGTGTTTTTGTGTCCTTTGGGTAAATTCCCAAAAGTGGTATTGCTGGGTCATACGGAAGCTCCATGTTTAGCAGTCTGAGGAATCGCCATACAGCTTTCCATAGTGGTTGGACTGGTTCACATTCCCACCAGCAGTGTAGAAGAGTTCCTTTTTCTCCACATCCTTTCCAGCATTTGCTATTGCCTGTATTTTTAATGTGTGCCATCCTCACAGGTGTGAGGTGGTATCTCAGAGTGGTTTTGATTTGCATTTCCTTGATTATAAGTGATGTTGAGCATTTTTTCATGTATCTGTTGGCCATTCACTTTTGTTCTTTGGAGAAGTGCCTTTTGAGCTCTTCTGCCCATTTTTTGACTGGGTTATTGGCTTTGTTTTTTTGAGTTGTGTGAGCCTTGTAAATTTTTGTTATCAGTCCTTTATCAGATGTATTGTGTGCAAAGATCTTTTCCCAGTTGGTAGGGTGTTCGTTAGTTTTGGTTAATGTCTTTTTAGCTGTACAGAAGCTTATTATTTTGATGTAATCCCATCTATTTATCTTGTCTTTCACTCCCTTCGCTTTGAGGGATGTGTCTTTCAAGATTTTGCTGAGATGTACATCGAGTAGAGTTTTGCCTATATTTTCTTCTATGCATTTTATGGTTTCAGGTCTTACATCCAGGTCTTTTATCCATTTTGAGTGACTTTTGTGTTTGTGCAGGGTGTGAGGTAGTAGTCTAGCTTCATTTTTTTGCATGTGGCTGTCCAGTTTTCCCAGCACCATTTATTGAATAGACTGTCCTATTCCACTGCATTTTTTTTTTTTTGCTCCTTTGTCAAAGATTAGTTGTTCATAGATATGCTGCTTTAATTCTGGGTATTCTATTCGGTTCCATTGGTCTTTCTGTCTGTTTTTTTTCCAGTATCATGCTGTTTTAATTATTATGGCTTTGTAGTATAGTTTGAAATCAGGGTGTGAAATTCCTCCGTTTTCTTTCTTTTTAGTTAGTAGGCCTTTAGGTATGCAAGGTTTTTTGTGGTTCTATATGAATTTCATCAGTAGTCTATCTATTTCTTTGAAGAATGTCATTGAGATTTTTATTGGAATAGCATTGAATCTGTAAATTGCTTTTGGTAGGATTGCCATTTTGATGTTAACCCTTCCAATCTATGAGCAAGGGATGCCTTTCTATCTTCATGTGTCTTCTATTTCTTTCAACAGCATTTTTGTAGTTTTCTTTGTATAAGTCCTTTATGTCTTTTGTTAGATTTATTCCCAGATATTTGATTTTTTTGGTTTTGATTTTGAAGGGGATGGATTTCTTAATTTCTTCTTCTTCAGATTGGGTGTTTGCATAGAGGAATGCTACTGACTTTTGTGTGTTGATTTTGTATCCTGCTACTTTACTGAGCTGGTCTATTATTTTGAGTAGTTTTTCTATGGAGTTTTTAGGGTTTTGTATATATATTATCATATCATCTGCAAATAGAGACATTTTAATTTCTTCTTTTCCTATTTGGATCCCTTGAATGTCTTTCTCTTGTCTAATTGCTCTGGCTAGAACTTCCAGTATTACATTGAAAAGTAATGGCGAGAGTGGACATCCTTGCCTTGTTCTTGATCTTAGGGGAAAGGCATTCAGCTTCTCACGGATGAGGATAGTATTGGCCGTGGATTTGTTGTATATGGCTTTTATTATGTTGAAGTATGTTCCTTCTATCCCAAGGATTTCAAGGGCTTTTATCATAAATGGGTGTTGTCCTTTATCAAATGCTTTCTCAGTGTCTATTGATAAGATCATGTGGTCTTTATTTTTCTCTTTGTTGATGTGTTGGATTACATTGATTGATTTTTCAGATGTTGAATCATCCTTGTGTCCCTGGAATAAATCCCACTTGGTCGTGGTGTATTATCTTACAGATGCATTGTTGGATCCTACTGGCCAAGATTTTGTTAAATATTTTTGCATCAGTATTCATTAGGGAGATTGGTCTGTAGTTTCCTTTTTTGTATTGTCTTTGTCTGGTTTTGGTATTAGAGTAATATTTGCTTCATAGAATGTGTTTGGTGGTACTCCTTCCTTCTCAATTTTTTGAAAGAGTTTGTGTAATATAGGGACTATTTCGTTTTTGAATGTTTGTTAGAATTCATTTGTGAAACCATCTGGTCCTGCGCTTTTGTTTTTGGGGAGGTTTTTAATTACTGTTTCAATTTCACTACTTGTGATTGGTCTGTTTAGGTGTTGTATATCTTCTTTGTCTAGTTTTGGGTGATTGCGTAGTTTTAGGAATTTGTTCATATCCTCTATTGTTATACTTATTTCCATATAGCTGTTTATGTTAATCTCTTATTTTTTTTTTATTTTTTCTGTGTCTGTTGTGATTTCTCCTTTTTCATTTATGATCCTATTTATTTGTTTTTTCTCTCATTTTTTCTTTGTAAGCCTGGCTAGTGGTTTGTCTATTTTGTTTATTTTTTCAAAGAACCAGCTTTTGGTTTTGTTAATCTTCTGGATTTTTTCTTTATTTCCATTTCATTTATTTCTGCTTTGATTTTTATTATTTCCTTTCTTAAACTGTCTTTTGGGGGTTTTTGTTGTTCATTTTCTAGTTCTTTGAGATGTGAGATTAAATTGCTTCTTTGGGTTGTTTCTTGTTTCTTGATGTGAGCTTGTAGTGCTAAATATTTTCCTCTTATTACTTCTTTTGCTGTGTCCCAAATGTTCTGGAAAGTTGTGTCTTCGTTGTCATTCAGTTCTAGATATTTTTTAATGTCTTCTTTGATCTCTTCGTTGATCCATTGGTTTTCAAGAAATGTGGGTTTCAGTCTCCATGAGGTAAGGAAGTTTCTTTTTTCCTTTTTATGATTTATTTACAGTTTGACTCCTTTATGATTGGAGAAGAAGGCTGGTACGATTTTGATCTTAGTGTATCTGTTGAGGTTTGTTTTGTGGCCTAATATGTGATCGATCCTGGAGTACGTTCCATGCGCACTTGAGAAAAATGTGTATTCAATTTTTCGGGGGTTAAGTGATGGATACATATCTGTTAAACCCATGTGGTCTAGGTCCTTATTTAGCGCTTTAATGTCTTTGTTTACTTTTTGTCTTCTCGATCTGTCCAATAGAGAAAGTGGGGTGTTGAAGTCTCCTACTATGTACGTATTTTCTTTAATGTCTGTTTTCAGGAATGATAATAATTGTCGGATATATTTTGGTGCTCCTTCATTCGGGGAGTATATGTTGATGATTGTTATATCCTCCTGTTTTATTGTCCCCTTTATCATGATGTAGTGACCAGCTTTGTCTTTTTTTACCTTCTTAAGTTTGAAGTCTATTTTATCTGATATAAGTATAGCTGTTCCTGTTTTCTTTCTTGGTCCATTTGCCTGTAGAATCGTTTGCCATCCTTTAACTATTAATCTCTGTTTATCTTTCACAATTAAATGTGTTTCTTGTAGACAGCAGAAGGTTGGGTTCTGTTTTTTGATCCATCCTGCTATGATGTGTCTTTTAATTGGTGTGTTTAGTCCATTTACATTTAGAGTTAATATTGATATACTGTCATCCATATTTGTCTTTATTCATTTATTTATTTATTTTTACCTTTTTGTGATTCTAGTCTTTACCTAATTCTGTATTTCCTAGTCATTCCTCTGTTGGTTTTGTCTTCATGGTTTCTTGTAGTAAGTTTTGGAGTGGGGGCTTGGTAGTGATGAATTTCTGTAGTTTCTGTTTGTCAGAGAAGGTCCATATTCTTTCTTCGTAGAGGAAGGAGAGCTTTGCAGGGTAGAGTATTCTTGGTTGACATTTGTTGGCATGTAGTATATTACATATGTCTCTCCATTCTCTTCTTGCCTTTAATGTTTCTTCGGAGAAATCTGATGTCAGCCTGATTGGCTTTCCTTTGTAGGTTATTTGTTTCTTTGTCCTCGTCATTTTCAATATATTTTCCTTGTCTTGAATTCTCAATAGTTTTACTATCATATGTCTTGCTGTTTTTTTTTTTCTTTCGTTGTAATAATTTGGAGATCTTCTGGCATCCTGTATGTCAATTTTTGTTTCCTTTTTCATGTTTGGAAAGTTCTCTTCAATTATCTCCTTGAGAAGTTTCTCTGTTCTTTTGTCTCTCTCCTCTCCTTCTGGGATCCCTATGATTCTGATGTTTCCTTTTTTCATGGTGTAAGATAGCTCCTGAAGCTTTTCCTCATTCTTTTTCCTTCGTTTTTCATTTTCCTTTTCTGTCTTGGTTCTTTCAGTATTTTTATCTTCCAGAGTGCAATTCTTCTCTCCATGTGTTTTAATCTACTTTTATGGCTCTCTACTAATGTTTGTAAATCCTCCATTTCCTTCATTTTCTTCTTTATGGATTCATTCTTGTTTTTCAGTTCTTCATTTATATTCCTCAGTTCTTTGTTCTTTTCATTTAATTCTATTATTTTTTTATTATGGCTATTCTGAAATCTTTATCTGTTATGCAGATGCAATCTTCTATGTCCATATTATTGGGTTCTGAAGAGAGATTTTCTTTCTGTGGTGTATTGTTTTGAGGGTCATTTGTAACTTTTTTTCTTCCTGTTGTTGGCCTTCTGCTTTGCTCTGATCGTAGCATTCCTGTGCTGTTGGTGTGGGCAGGCATGGTTCTTGGTTCTACTTGCTGAGGAGTGGTTGTTTTTTCCTAATGTCTGAGTTGCCTTGGCTGTGGCTGGGTATCTCCCAGATTTTCCTTTTTCTCTGTTGAATTTCTGTGTCTCGTCACGTGACTCCAATATGTTTCCAGTTCTGGGTGGAATTAGGTTAGAAAAAGGGATGGTGGATTGTAGTATAAAAAAAATAAAAAATAATAATAGTAATAATTAAAAAAAATTAAAAAATAAAAAAATTAAATTAGAAAAAAAGTAAAAGAGGTATTGTGTAGATGTAAACTTGGGGAGAGTTTTGTAGTCCTTTTGCTTTTAGGTTTTGGAGTTTCCGGGTAGGACCCCTGCTAGCGTTCAACCCCTCTTTCCAGTGTCAGATGTTACTGTTGACCTACTGTTGCTGCTGTCATTTTATAGTTGCTAGTAGTCTTTCTGTTCTTTCTCTCTCTGCCCCCCTTTTTATTTTTCTTCTTCCCCTCAGTGTTTGCCTGGGGGTCATCACTGCCCCTGGGATTATGTCTGGTGGGGAGGGGTAGAAAGTTCCTGATCTTGTTTCTTTTCTGCTGCTTGGGCCCCACTTCTCCACAAGGGGGTGCAGGGGTGGAAGTTGTGGGCAGCTGTTGGTCAGCGTTTCACCTCCCCTAGGTTCTTGGGGGCCACTGTGCAACCTCCTAGAAGTTGGGTGTGGGGCCATGGCTGGGGATGGGGAGGAGCTGACTTTTCCTTTCTTCAGCCCTCCTGGATGCCAAGATGCAGACACTTTGTGGAGTAGGGTATGGTTGGAGACAGTTCCAGCAGGAGCCTATATCCCAGGTCAGGTTACCTCCAATCAGGTTAGAGACTAGTAGAGTTCTCTAACATCAGCTCTTGATGTCAGGTTACAGAGTAACCTCTTCCCCACTAAGATGTTACCTAGCCCCATGTGGGAATGGAAAACAGTGCTTTCCTGCACTTCAGAGCTGCCACCCAGGGAAGAGAGGGGGGTCCTGGGGTGGGGAAGTGGGGGTCGCGCTCCCCATTAGTTGGCCAGAGCCCTCCGACCCCACCGCGGTTTCTAACCTTGTATTCAGTGGCGCTCCGTAAAGCTGGTTTGTCCGCCTCTCCTTTCTTTTGTTTCTCCATGTGGGGTCCAGTGTCTTTTCTCTTCCTTTTACTCAGATTTTTCAGTTTATCTTTAAGTCTAAAGCACCCACAGGGATGATTGTATTGTGTAGAGCATCCAGTTTCCTCAGATCGGCTCTCAAAATTAGAGATTTTTCTGTCCATAAATCTATATTTTGTGGGAGAGCCTCATCCTAGCGTCTGTTCACCACCATGTTTTGGGGGCGTGTCCCATGCTCTGTATTTTTTAAGTGCGTTTCCTCAAGTCTAAATTCCCTTTCATAACTTTAATATACTACCTGATTCTTATAAATCTTACTCACCAAAATTGTGAACAGTGGCACATATTTTGAACCTGACTGCCTTTAAGATTGCCACTGCCTTCTGTTGGAATCAGACATGACCTGAATACACATAATCAGACACTAGAGAAAGAATTCCCTGGCTGTTCCTGAGACTGAAAACATTATAAAATACAGAAGAGGAGGTCTCAGCAGGTCAGTACTCCATTTCAGTCAAAAACAATGTGTATGGGCTATGAATACCAAAGAGGAAGGTGCTAGGATCCAAAGCAGTAAAAGGGATAATAAGTAAAACCAAATAGGTAAAATCCACTAAACCATTTTATTTAAAATCGAAAACAACAATATTAAAGAAGTTATCTTGTGCTGTTAAAATGGACTCAAATAATCAAAAAGTATGTCTAACCAAAATAAGATCTAATGAAGTTTGAACTTTAATTGTACAGATCCCTTCAAGGTTTTGTAGTGGCTCATAATCTGTTTACATGAGTTTGTATTTTTGTAAAGTTTGCAATGCATTTTTTCAATGTTTTCTCTCCTACAACTGTCAACATTTTAGTTATTTGCATCCACACCTTTTATGTCCAACTGGCTTAATCATCCAAAGAACCTCCATTTGGAAGATAGATTGGAGTCCTACATCATGAAGGGAAGGAGATGTTAAAGCTCCTTTCCCTGGTGTGGGGATTCCTCCTGGATCCATAGCTCTAGAGAAACATTAACCACATCCTCATGAAGAACCAACAAGACTTTAAGGATTATTTGTTTAATCACAAGGGAATTGTTTGAAATATAGGATATCTAACTTAGAGATAGACTTGGGCACACAGTGAACTTGGAAGGAGGCTCAACTTGGACTAGGATGATCGAAAGCCTGAAAATAGTATTTTTGTTACTTTGACTCAAATGGTCTGTATACATGAGATAAAGCTGTTAGAAGAAAACATAAGGACAATACTTTATGGCCTTAATTTGTTCATATATTCTCAGATTTGACAACAAAAATCACTACAGAAGGAAAAAAGAAGAAAATTTAGAAACTTCATTGAAATTAAAAATTTTGTATCAAAAAACATTATCAAGAAAGTGAACAGACAACCCATAAAATAGAAGGATATATTTGCAAATAATATGTCAGATAAAAATTTAGGATCCAGGATATATAAAAACTTATACAACTCAATAAAAAAAAGACAATCTAATTACAAAAGTTATCAATGGACTGGAATAGATTTATCTCAAAATAAAAGATGCAAATGTCTAACAAACACCTAGAAAAAGGTTTAACTTCTTTGCTTATTAAGTAAATGCAGATTTAAAACACAAAATATACTACTTACACAGACTAGAATAACTAGAGTTTATAAAAAAAAGATTGCAATTAATCAGTGTTGGCAAGGATGTGGAGAAATAGGAATCCCCACAGATTGCTTGTGGAGATGTAAATGATACAACAGTTGGGGCCCCCTTGGTACTGCAAAGTGTTAATTCTCAGGACTATGAAGCTATCAGCAGCCACTGCAACACAAGTTTGATCCCTACACAGGGAGCTGACCCACATGGCGCAGCAGACCTCTCCTGACTTGTTGGCTGCTCCCCTGAGCAGTGTATTTCAGTAGATCCACCTGTTATGCTCCCCACTCTGTCTCAGGTGAATCCTCTCGCCCCCTTGCACCTCTGGCCTACACCCCAGTTCTTGTACGTACATATAAACAAATCTTTAAAAAAAATGATACAGCTGCTGTGGAAAACAATTTGTCACTCTAAAATGTACACATTCAATTACCATATAATGCTGCAGTTCCATTCCTAGCTATGTACCCAACTGAAATAAAAACTTATGAAAAGTTTGTATGTCCATACTGGAACTTGTACACATATGTTTATAACAGCATTATCCATAATAACCAAAGAGAAAAGCAACCCAAATATCCGTCAATGGAAGAATGTGTAAACAAGTTGTGAAATATACTTACAGCATAATAATATTCAGACATGGAAAGGAATGAGGTACTGATTCATACTACAATGTGTATAAACCTTACAAACATTAAGCTAATTGAAGTGTGACACATTTGTATTGTTTCTTTTATATTAAGTATCCAGAAAAGAAAATCCATACAGACAGAAAGCAAATTGGTGGTTACCAAGGGGTGAGAGGCGAGAGGAATAGGGAGAAATTACTTAAAGCATATTCCTCTGGAGCGATGAAACATTGAGACTATAGAGAGGTGGTGGTTTATAGCATTGAGAATGCACTAAATGCCACTGAAACATGCACATTGAAATGATTAACTGTTCACCTCCAGAAAAAGAAATCATTATAATTGACTATAGAATTTGCTGTAGATTATGAACACTCCATAAAAGATAACATATGAGTATTTAAAAAGGAGTGAGAAAAGAATTTAGCAAAATCCAGTTTACATTCTCAAAAAACTCTCACCAAAATAGCAATAGGAATGGACTTCATTTGCATAAAAGTCATCTACAGAAATTGTATGGCCAGAATGAAAGACCGCATGCCCGTAACATTAGGAAGACAAGATTGTTTCATCTCTTTAATAAGCTTCAGTGGATCCATGCCACTGAAATAAACACCCAGTTGGAATAGGGATGGCATCAGACATGGCAAGGAAACTACAAAAAGCCAGATACAGATCCCTACCAACAGCAGAGATGCCTAATGTTAGATCAGCACAAAAGGGACTGTCAAGCAAGAACTCTCCAGGAGTTTGCAAGCAGGAGTAGCATATTTTTGGAGAATAGAAACATTGCATGAACTAGTCTCCCACTTTAGGCCTCTCCTGGGAACTGGAAGTTTTATCTTTAACATAAGAATTAAATTTTGGGACCTCACTGGTGGCGCAGCGGTTGAGCGCTGCGCTGTGGAGCTGTTGGCAGTGCGCAATGTGAGTTCGACACCCAGCCGGGGAGAATCCCACATGGCGCTGCAGACCTCTCCTGCCTCGCCCGCTGCTCCCCTCAGCAGTGTATTTCTGATCTGCCTGTTCTGCTTCCCACTCTGTCTCTGGTGAACCCTCTTGCTGCCCCATGCCTCTGGCCTGTACCCCAGCTTGTATGTATAAATAAATAAATCTTTAAAAAAAATTAAATTTTGGCTATTATAAAAATTACTGCACATTCATCTGAAGACATGAGGGAACTGTGTGTATTTTTTAGGCTAGAGCAGCCATCTATTGAACCTACACAATGTCTTATCTAGGAACTGTGTCACACACAAATTCAAAGGGCAGTGCAAGATAAAATGAAGTTGCTTGTGTGACTGCATCCTGTAAGTAGTGCTAATACTAGTGGAGAGAAAGAAAGCAGTAATGTTGTTCAGCCCACCTTTAAAGGAATCAATGTTGTGACCCAGGCTCAGAATTCCTCATATGAATATTCATGACATCTGTTCTTGGATGTTCTTTCTCTTAGGCAACTCACAGAAAGAAATTATTACCCTGAATAAGGAATTGGTAAAATTGGAATTTTACATTTCCTGGAAAACATACCAATCAAATCAATTGTGCTTTCTTGGATCTTCACTTGTTCAACTGCAGCTTAGAAGTACATCCTACTATTGCCTCTTTGCATTGCATCATAGGTGAGAAAACAAAGGAGACCACTGAATGTTCTTTAAATGAGCTTGCTGCATTAGTGCTTCCATATCTTGGGCTGACATGTTCCTTCAGTTCACCATTGTAAATATCTTAGTGTTCACACTTAAATCAAGAGCTGTCATTTATCATAAATCCTCCTATTCTCACAATCGGAATGTGATTTTCCTCTTTGGAATTCTACATAGATTCTTTCATAAATACTTCCATCAAGGGTGCAAAACTACAAATTTAGAGCCATGTTTTATAGGCCAAATTTCCTGTTTACAGTGTATAGCTCTCAATAACTACCCATTCAGTGAATGAGCGAATGAATGAAGCTAAAAGAGAAAGAAAGAGTTATTATAGCATTTCCCTTCTATAAGCATAGGAAAAATGAGCTCCACTATTGACATAAGCAGTAAGAGGAAATCTATTGGAACAGAAGGCGCCTTTCTCCACCCTTTGTCCAAGATTTTACCTATGCTTTTCTGTAAAGTAACGATGATTTTTCGTCAGAAGAAAGTCAGGAAATGAAAGGGAAAGGTCATCTAATAATATCTGATAGAATTCCAATGATGCATATCCACTACCTTCTTAGCCCTGAACTATTTTTCAGTGGTAATTACATCTCCTTTGCCATTTTAGAGAATAAAGCAGTGCCAGTATATGATAATGCTTTTATTAAAATGTTCAAAGCAGAGAACACATCTTACTTGCTAAATAAATACTTTGTCAGTTCTGAATTGGTTAAGAGATCTCCTTTTTTAAATAAGCATCTTGTTTAAGCAGCACTATGCTTTCTCTCTCCTGTTTTTCTCATTGCATGTGTCAATTCAAGTCCTCAAAGTTCTTGTCTTCTATCTCCTTCTGTTGCTGAAAATCAAATAAAGGAGCACATACCTGAAAATATCTTCCCTTCATCTGTTTGACTGATATTTATTAGCCAAGTACTAATAGTTAAAAGTATCATTATGCACCATGCTTTTAAAATTATTTCATTTGCACTATTTCATTGAATATTCATTCCCAAGGTGTGAATACAATTATGATATCAATTTTTTAGTCGGGAAGACAAAATTTGAAGATGTCACATTGTACTGTGTGGTAGAATTGATACTAACACAAAATCTGAATGCAGTGTCTGTCTTTGGAGCTTGAGTTTGGACAAGGCCAGTTGCTTTTAACTGTTAGATTGTGGCAGGCACTGTGCTAATGTTTTGCATGTTTTATCAAATCCGATTGTCCATACTGCTGAAACATTGTTGTTTCCTTCTTCTTCCTTAGGTCCCACTGTTCTTCCAACTCTAGCAAACGAATGTTTTTCTCCTTCCGCATCTTGAGAATGTGCACATCATCTTGGTTCTTCAGTGACTCACCTATGGTAATTTCCCTTTAGCCATTTTTTAAACCAGCCCAAATCCTTTGAAGAGCAAGCTTCCCGAGATACCAACCTCTTAATATTGTTGGGCATTGGTGGCTTTGTCAGTGAGTTCCCAACCCCCAATGTTGGCTCACTGCTTATTTTTCACTCTCCCCCAACAATGCTCCTTGCACGTATATATCCTAACCCTACAGTTGGTGACATCTTTCATAGCCAGTCACTTTGAAGATGGTTCATTTCACTCTCCAGTGATTTCCACATTCTCTCCTGCTTCTGAGACTGCATATTCAGCACTCCTGTTTTCCCTTGTGGTTTACACATAAACCCATGACAAGAGTGAAATTATCAGAGCTGGGGTAGCTCAGTAGTGTGTGAAAGAAACAGACTGAGTCCCAAAAATAGAATACTGAGATAATAGGGATGTGAAAGTTAATGTATTTGAGAATGTTAAGAATCTTTAAAGATTAAATTTGTTTGAGTGCTCACACATGGACACTGAAGTTGGCCAGTATGATCAAGTGACATTGAGCTGAGATTTTGAAGCTATTTCCTCTAACTGAGAAGAAGGAAAAACAGAACTTTTTTTCTAATATTTTGTATATAGTTTTAGCAAAACAGAGTACATAATAGCACAGCTTGTTTTGTATTTTTTTTCTTCTCAGTTTTGTGGAAATCTGTGCATAATGTTTTCCCATCTTATTCAATATCCAAATTCTCCACAGACCACTGCTAAGAATTTCCCTTTACCTTTTCCTAACATAATAGCCATGTTCCTTTCTGCCTCCTGGCCTTTGCACATGTTCTTCTTTTTACCCCCAATGCCTTTATTCCTAGGTATTTAAATGGCTGTTTCCTTTTTTTCTTCAAATCATTTCTCAAAGACAACATTCTCTGTAAGGTTTTCCTTATTACTACGTTTAAAAAATAGTATTCCTTTGCACCTTTTTTGCTTTGCTTTCCATTCTTTATAGTTCCCCACAGCATATATCACTTACCTCTGTAATTTATTCATTTATTATTTACCTCTTTCTACTAAAATGCAATTTCGAGGAGGCAAGGTGTTTGTTTACTGGGTTCCTTGCTGTATCATTAAAGTGTAATATAGAGAATGGAACATACTAAATATACGTTATTGGTAACAAATAAATGGTGATGTAGAGAAGCATCATCTATTCACCTTTTTGTCTGCTATAAATAAATAATGTTTAATTTATTGCTAGTCTTATTGTAAGCTTTAACTGTGAAACGTACCTTCCTTACCTTTTATCTATAAATTGTCCAATTTTTTCCACAGCTATTTAAGTAATTCTGATAATTTTAACAATTAGCCAATGGTGCCCCATGATGGATGCATTTTCATGGTTGTCAATGAAGATTTTTGAAATGTTCCTAAGACCATGCTGCATAGCATTTCCAAGCTCATATGGACAGCACCAATAAGAAAACATTCCAGTCTCTGTACATTAAGAATATGTCAAATCTGTGAGGGGCCTCCTAGAGGTTAAGTCTCAGTGCTATCACCACTACAGCCTGAGTTCAATCCCTGGCCAGGGAGCTGACCCACATGATGCAGCAGACCTCTCCTGTCTTTGACCACTGCTTCCCTCAACAGTGTGTCTCAGTAGATCTGCCTGCCCTGCTCCCTACCTTGTCTCTGGTGAATCCTCTCACCACCACCCTACCCTCGCACCTCTGGCCTATATCATGTGTGTGTGTGTGTGTGTGTGTGTGCGCATGTATATGTAGATGTATATTTGTATGTGTGTGTTAATTTCATATATATAATTTGTTAATTTTTATGTAATTTGTTTATATACATATATGAAATTAACAAATTTGTGAAAAACTTAAAACAGGAAAAAAAAATAGTGCAACTTAATGTCCTCCCATAATCATGGTTACCATTTTAGGGAACGGATACCTTATACAATTATATAATTGCCATTGTTCTAGTTTGTGACTATTATTCTCAGTTTTTTCACCAATTCCCACAACTCTTCTGACACCCAGTTCTAGTCTTAGAGCTAGATAGACTTTGGGATCTGTAGTGTTTCTGGCCCAAAAGCAAGGGTCCCATTGTTCACCTCAGGTACTCAATTTTTGATGGTTTATCTTACTAAGGAGTGATAGAAGTCTGTGGGAAACTTCAAAAAAAAAAACACCTAAAAATGAAAGAAAACATATGTAACTCCACAATTCAGATATTGTCGGGAGCGCGCCCGGGCCGCACCACCCAGACGCGGAAATCCCCACCCGGCAGCTGCTGAGGGCATGGACACCTCGTGCCTCAGCTTGTGCAGCACGGTGTGCACGTGGACAGCACACGGATTGGGCGCTGGGGCTGACATTTACCGCCATTGGCCAGCAGGGATTGACCTTTGTATGGATTGGTTGTTTGGGCTTCTCCTTTTGCTGATTGGCTCGCTAAATGTATAAATGTAGAGGGATCCCGGAAGGAGAAGAAAAAGAAGGAGAAGAAGAATAGAAGAATAAAGCTGCAGGTTTGCTGAAAGATTGCTGCCCCGTGTCGTCCTTGCTGGTCAAGCGCGCGACAGATATGACACCTATATCTCAAAAACATTTTGGTGCTTACTTCTAGGAACCTGTTAATACATATTTATTCATGTGTGTATCTTTTCATTGTAGTAGGGTCATTTTTTACATTGTGTTTGTAACCTACCTTTCTTTCATGTGATAATAACTGTGAATTTTCATATCCAGTTAATCTTCCTTTCTATTGCCTATATGCCATTTATCACCTCTCTTGATAAGATTAAGAAGATTATTAAAACTAAAGTTTTAACAATAAAGGACCTGGATGTAAGACCTGAAACCATAAAATGTATAGAAGAAAATATAGGCAAAACTCTACATGACATACATCTCAGCAAAATCTTGAAAGTCTCATCCCTCAAAGCGAAGGAAGTGAAAGACAAGATAAACAGATGGGATTACTTCAAAATAAAAAGCTTCTGTACAGCAAAAGAGACATTAACCAAAACTAACAGACACCCTACCAACTGGGAAAAGATTTTTGCACACAATACATCTGATAAAGGACTAATAACAAAAATTTACAAGGAACTCACACAACTCAACAAAAACAAAGCCGAACAACCCAGTCAAAAAATGGGCAGAAGAGCTCAAAAGGCACTTCTCCAAAGAAGAAAAGCGGATGGCCAACAGATACATGAAAAAATGCTCAACATCACTTATAATCAAGGAAATGCAAATCAAAACCACTATGAGATACCACCTCACACCTGAGAGGATGGCACACATTAAAAATACAGGCAACAACAAATGC
>PVIJ01017725.1:0-28543 GCA_004024925.1 Scalopus aquaticus | reverse complement strand
AGAGAGAGAGAGAGAGAGAGAGAGAGAGAGAGAGAGAGAGAGAGAGAGAGAGACAGAGTAGAGGGGGGAGAGAGAGAGAGAGTCCATGCCTCTCAGCTTTTTACCTGAGCCAAGTCTCCAAGTGACCCATAAATGCAACACAAGTAAAATCAACAACTAACCCAGCCCAGATTACAGATTGGAGTGCAAATAGAATGCCCATACTTTTAACCTAATAATTTTTAGATAGTTTTCAATATCCAAGCAAATTTTACAGCAATTAGATAACCAAACATCACAGGCATGGATACTTAGAAAATATCTTATATTCCAAACTTTATTTCAGCATCTGCTTCCGAAGAGCCCAAGATGTGCTAGGTGCTTAATTGTGTCCTATCTAGTTCAAGGCAGATGCTACATCCTAGGCACACATGTGAGAAAGTTAAACATGGCCCCTATCCAGATATAGGTTAGTTTCTCATTGCTGAAAGAGACATTATACAACTCTGCACTTGTTTAATCACAACTGAGATGACTCCTTCAGAGGACAAAGATGATATGTAACAGGAATCCTGTCCTAAGCCTGAGGGTCAAATTTGGCATATGAAAGATGCTATTGTAAAAGTGTGGCAAAGACAGCAATGGAATGGAAATGCAAACTAAGAGGTCTGGGCATAAGGTCAATTTCTATTACTTCTTTAGTATCTTGTGGTTTGTCACAAATCACTGAAGTTCTGTACCAGTTCCTTCAATTGTCAAGAGACTGGCAGATGATCTCACTGCCCCTTGAGATCCAGCCCACTATAAGCTAAAGCAGTAGTTCCCAAATGCCCTTCTATAGGAGGAGCAGTTCATTACAGAGTTTTCACCAAACTGCGGTAAAAATGGGACGTGTACAACAAAGCAATGGATTTCCAACATTGTTAAATTTACTCAGTTTTTCTTTTGTTATTGAAATTAAGTCTTTTCTTTTTTTCAATTGGGACTTTGTTAAAATATTCTTTCTTTTGGAAATGGTGAGGTTCATAAATAATAGGTCTTTGTTTTCATTTTGTTTTTAACTTTTATAGGCAAAATCATAGTTGACAACAGTTGCCCAAGCTATCTTTGTTTCTGAATGGTAAAGCTCATTGTGAAACACTGAACTCAACACTTTCTGCAAGAATATACATTAAATCAATGTTACTGATTGCCATTGACTGATTTAATTGAACTAATGCATGAAACGAATTAAGGAATAATAGGCATAAATCCGTGTTCTATGAGCAAAGTTTATGTAAATTTACAAATAGTCCTGGTAGGTTTTTGAATTCTAGGGTTGGTGGTAATTACAAATATATTCTTATTACTGATTTTCTCTCAAAAATCATACCTTTCTTTTTGCAATAGTCCAGGTTTATCCACTTAAGAAATAAGAAAAAAAATTTACAGTAAGTGGTTCCAAGATTTCCATTCCTCAGCTCTTTCTGGTTTTGGTTTGTGCTGGTAATTTGTTTTGTTGGTTTGGTTTTGGTTTGGTTTTTCCTTCTTGAATTTCCTGAAATATTTGCTTTTAGAGTTTTATTGTCTTAAATACTTTTACATTAAAACTGTACTTTTTTTCACTGAAGACTACTCTAATTTGAAAATTATTTCCAGGAGATATTTTAAATCTTTTATATTTAACTTTGTGCATTCTTTTCAGAGTTTTGTAATAGCTCTATTCCAACTGTATGCTGCTCTTTTTTTCTGACCTCTCCATAATCACTAAGAACAAATAGGAAAAGGCTATTTCCTCAATCTTTTATTTATCTCAAAAAACTCCTTGTTGTCAGCAACAATTCGTTGATCCAAATCTAATATCCTCCTCCTTCTTAATTTACAATTTAGCAGTATAAAATAAGCCTCAGTGGCCTGGGGAGTCAAGATTTATGAAAGTGCCAAGTGATACTGTGAATTATATTGAGAAAATGTTTTAGTAAGCAAGTACATTTTATAGTGTAAATCAATCCTCAATTGATAGGCATTCATTTACCTCAGTGACTAATAATAGCACTGCTTCCTTTCTCTGCCAATTGGCAATGGTCTGCTTAATCTCTTCTTTCTCCTCTAGAGCAAGTCTTCCTTCTTCACCCTTTCCTTGGCTTTCTGTGGTTTCTCATGTACGCTCCTGTCTCCATTTCAGTGCTCCCTTGTCTCCTGACTCAGTTGTCAGCACATCACACTTCTTCAGGAACAGTCTCACTGTTACCAGCATGCTCTGCCCTGCTCCACCAGCTTCCTGCCCTTTTACTGTCTATACCTCAAGTATGAGGTTCCCACTTTCACATCCTGCCACCTTTCAAACACATTACCAAATGAATGCTTGCTCTACATTTCCTACTAGGTCAGCTCTCCTTGAAAAAGTCTGAATTAAGTCTATCACACTTTAACTGATGAATAACTAAGGACCAGATCTATGGTTTTAAGTCCTTCATATATTGCAACTGCTCCAGCAACTGATTAGATATTTGACACTGTACTTTCACTGAAAAGATGGAGGGTTGATTTCTTTTTAAGGTCCAGTGACATTTGCCTCATTGTAAACATATTACCTAGAACATCAGCCCACTGAATAATCAGGTAGATTTCTCCATTCTCCGTAAAGGAGAAGGACTTACCTTCCTTTCTCCAGACTCTCTCTGGCAATTTTCTTCACCTGAGGTGAATACTGAACAAAACAAATTAGTGTATTTATTATAAAAAGATTCATAGGCAATTATGGTACTCTTTTTACTTCCAACTTGTTTAAATATTATATAGTTTTTCTTTGGTCTCACCATAATATTACCAGTAACCTTACTTCCGCCCCAACCTATGTAAGGTTTGGACAGTTTTTCTCATCTCAGAACTTCAGTCACATTTTCAGGTTGGGCGACAGGTACTTAGTTAAAGGTTTTGGAGGTTTGATAGGTTTTGGAGCAGTGCTGTCAAAGCATGCCATGACCCAGCCATTCAGTTCAGATTTCCTTCCCAATTATAATTTTCTCACTTATCAGTTCTATTCACAAATCTTTGTGTGGAGATATTTGTATTGCAGATGCTTGGGAGAAATGTGGGATATAATATAGTGTTCTTGACATTTTAGAAGAACAATTTTTCATTTCTTTCAAAATAAGCATAAGCTAATTCAGTAAAACATGCCCCATCTTTTAAAAGAACTACAATATTAGAAGACGCTATGTACGCACAATTGTTGTAAGGACTAAATATGCAGATAAATATATCCGGAAACTTTAAACACAAAAGACATTAAAAGGTAATGAATAAAGAAAGTTGAACTGAATTTGAGTCTAAATTGAATCATAATAAAAGTGCTGTGCTAAGAACAGTGGCAGTTATTCTCTCTATATATATCTAAAATGTAAACCAATAAGTTTTGATGTCTTTAATATTTATAAATCATTCATTTTATTAGTGTATGCATCATACCTACTTCCAGAAAGATCTAAAGAGCTATTAAACATACACTTGAATACAAAATGTAAAGGTTTAGTATATGCCAAAAAGATTTAGAAGAGACTTGCTAAAATCCTATTCTGGCAACATCTCTGTTGTATATCGTCATAAAGTTTGACTCTGAAGATCTTTTAAGTCAGGATTGATATATGAGATAAAACAGTAGACACTAAGGAAATACAAATATAAGAAAAACACTGTTGTCTTAAACAGGAGCTTAAATCAGTGAGGAAATTAATGTATAAATAAATGATAAAATTATAATATTTAATAAAATATTACATATTTTATTAAAATAAAATTAAGGGTGGAAGTAAGATATTATTTCTGGAGAGATCTGAGGATACATGTTCCTATAAATTCAGGAGAAGGATTATTGTTAAAACTGAAGATAAATTTTAAGGATGAGAGAAGAGAATGCAGATAATGCATTTTAGAAAACTTTTATCTTTTTACCAACAGAGTAAATGAAATTATCTGACACTTTGGAAGTGAGCTTATTGTTTCAGGGCCAGTAGAAAAATATACAGTGGCCAGTGGGGAGAACATAGTAAGAAATAGATTTTTTAATATACCTATCACTAACAGGAGTTTGTCAATAAATAAAAAATAAAGACAGGAAATTTTCACTCAAAATATTGCAAGATAATTCTCTAATGATCTTTTTTTAGGTCAGAGACTTATTTGGTAGGCCAAGCAATTTCTATTAGTAATTCTGTGTAGACAGTTTTGTTTATTAAATATACATTAGAGGAAATGATTTTTCTCCCTTCAGAGTCTAGACTTAAGGCACTGTAGACTGATTCCTTTAAATATATGGAAACTAGCTATGTTTATTTTATGAGTTAGAAAGTCTCATAACTCTCACAGTCCATATCCAATTTGTATCTCTAAAATGGATTTTTATAAACTAGAATAAACGTATAATTTTTTCTGTAAACCATAGGCTATTTATCCAGATCAAGAAAAGATATTTGAACATGTTAATTTTAGTGTGTTTCTTAAAATATACAACTGAGCTGTGCACATAGAGCATGATTTTGATAGCATCTCCATTTTAATTCTTCCAGTTCATTCATTCTTTTCATACCTACTTTTATAGGAGTATTCTTATTGGCAGTGAGACACAAGATCTTTATAAATACAATTTTCCTCTTGTAAAACTAAAAGTGGAAAATATGGAGGTTGTCAGGGCTTGGTAAGAGATGCTGTTTAGTTAAAGACCAGGTCTCAGAAAGCCTTTGGAATTGATCTACACATCACAAAGTGAAGTGGTAGCAAATGGGAGAAGTATACACATTCCATCCAGATGTTTTTAGTGGGTCATCACTATTTGGGTAGATAATAGTTTTTAGTTCAAAGAAAGCTCAATTTAAGATAAATATTGGAATTTGCCTAAATATGTGAAATTTTTAAAAACAGTTGCTTATTATGGGACAGTGTATCCATGCAACCATTAAAAGTATGGATGATCATTCTGTACTACAATGAAAGATGATTGCAAAATATTTATTTAGTTAAAAAAACATGTTGCAGAACAGGTCACAAAGTAAAATCTTGTTTTCATAAACCAACAAAAGTTGAGTGTATACATATGTTTTCCTGGATAATAAAGAATATATTGAAGGGTATACAGCAAGCAAATGGAACATTTCTGGGAATTGGGGAGGTTAAGAAACTTTCACTTTTTATTATATAGTTATATTGTTAGAATTATTTTCATTCATTAGATTTGTAATTAAATAAAAGCAAGACTATTTTTAGTAAAAGAAAAGTTTATTGAGGACAAGAATAATATATTTTATACACTGTTGATTTCCATATAAAATAGCAAATATTTTGTTATAATTATTGACTAAATTATAATTTCCTCTTCTATTATTGTCATTTAGACGCATCCAATATACAACATATAAGTCCTTGCACTTCTGCTTTACTTTTGGTTACAAATTCAAATTTTCTATTTAAAAGGATTTAAAAGTAACAATTCAGTTGTAAAGTATATAGGTCTTGCAAATCAAAAGTCTATGCTCATCAGAGTTTTTGCTGACAAGGTACAGCAGCATAGCAGCATCTGGTAATTTGGTAGAATTACAAAATACCACACCTCACCCTAGATTTACTGAATCAGAACCCACATTTTAAAAAGATCCCAAGGGGATTTGCACTCTCATTAAATATTAAGGAGCACTGTTCTAGAAGACTCTTCTTTACTATATGATTCCATAACAAGTAATTTTTTTTTCAAATTGTATGTTTATGGAGCCCTTAGAAGTTTGTGGGTAGAGAACACTGATAGAGATTAGGAAGTCCAGTGTCTCTGATTCATCCCCATGTTGCCTTTCTAAGGTTCATGAATCCAGTCATTTCCTTCATTTGAAATCCCCTCAGAACAAATAAGAAGACAGACGATCATAGATCTGAGTATTTAACTCTACTCATTGTCATATAGAAAATAGCACAAGTTCCTATGGCTTTTGTACTTGAGTTGAAAGCAGCTATTAATGCTATTAAGAAACAAATGAAATTTGTTGTTTGTATAGCTCTTCCTGGATGTACAGTGAGGTTACAGCCCAATAAACCCATCACAAATTGAAAGTATCCTAGTTAATATGCATTTAATGCACAGTCTACTAACCATCATTGGTTAGCCTAACCTACCTCGAATTTGCTTAGGACACTGACATAGTCTACAGTTGGGGAATTATTAACACAAAGTCTGTTTTATAATAAAGTGTTGAATATTACATGTAATGTATTGAATACTATATAGAGAGTGATTAACAGACTATATATGTTGTTTTCATTCAAGATCTTGTGACAGAGCCAGAGCTATAGCTCACTACCATTGTCCAACATCACAAGAGAGTATATATTGCTAACATGGGAAATGATCAAAATGCAAAATTCAAAGTAATGTTTCTACCATATGCATAAGGCTTTCAAGCCATTGTGAAGTAAAAAAATCACAAACTGAACTATCTTAAGTTGGAGACTATCTGCATAAACATTTATTTATTCACATTTAAACAAAAGGTCAGAAAGTAAAATGTCAGAGTAAAATTCAATGCAGTCAGAGTGAAATAAGTATTGTGGGGTTATGAAATAGAAAAAACTGCACATATCAGAAATGTTATTTTCGAGTGTATTCAAAATATGAAATATATTGAAAAAGCTGGGATGTTTTAGCAATATTGTTTGGGAAATCACTTCAATCATTTATTCTTTTTCTATTGGTTTATACCCACTACATTAAAATTCATTAATATACTTATAATATAGTGTTAATATAATACAGAATAGATCTTACCTGTTAAATTATAGACAGTAATAACTTTTGGAATAAATGAATTTCCCTTTTGAGTATGGAAACTTCCATTTCTGGCAATAGCATAGATTAGATAACCTGAAAACCCTCCTCCACAAAACAAATAGCAATGTTGGGTAAAATATACGTATATAATATATATGTAGCATACATATATATTATATATATATATGCTTTTCTATTCAAAGTTTTAGTAGCAAAATTTAAGTGAATTCCCCAGGATCATAAAACCAAGAGGTCATTGAAAGCCAGAGTAGTAAGTATAAGAACTGACACTCAGCAGCCTGGGGGAAATTGCTGTTATCAAGAACCTAGAGGGTTTCTCTGTTTTGATGTTCATAGGAGGAATGGTAAAAGCCTGTGTGGAATGAAAACTGGAACTGATATTTTGCACAAAGTCAGGACTTTCAGAACACTACCTCCTCAATAAAAGGATCAACTTAAAAACTTCATGCACCTGAACAAGGAGGAAATGATGAAGTTCATATATGGACCCAGGCAGGACTCTGGGTGGAAAAGTTAGTATCTTCTAAGATTTATAATTATGGGTCCTACACTACAAGTTATTAGAGACTAATTTCAATCACCTATGCTTTGCGAATGGCTCTAAAACATCTGGCCAACTCAAACCAAATCCTCTGTTTAGTAGGATTTATCTCAAAGTACAAACTACACAAGATTGTTCAGTTTTGTGCATCATTCCTCTGATGACATGAGAGTCAGCAGACACATAAACAGAAACATAGGATAGTGTAACTGTTAGTCTCATATGATAAAACATGTTTAAAATGATAAAAGATGCAAGAAATCAAGGGAAAAATAAGTTACAATAAAAAATGTAAGTAAAAAAAACAAGCAAAGCATCTAAAAGTAAAAAACATAACTATTGAAATATATAAGAGAAGTTTCATGGAATAAATTGAATATTAGATTAACCACAATTAAAAAGAAAATATATGACCTGGAAGAGTTTATTCAGAATATATACCTGAAAATTAAAATGAGAGAAAATACGAGAGATTGGTTAGAGTTAAATGAGGGGAGGGGGTCACTGGATCTTGTACCTGCTGGGTCAAGTTTAGCAGCAATTGTTATATGATATTTGACTCAAGGTGGGAATACACTCTTGAATAGTTCTTAATTTTTCCCCTTTTTTAAGTACTTTAATCTGTGATCACAAATCAAATAACTGCTGGCATAAGACCACTCAAGAAAACAAGTAAAATTGGAGAGCCCTTGACCTGCCCAAGGAAGCCACAGTTCCTTAAGTTGATGGATGTCATGCAGAAATGCAGGAAAACTGAAGCCAAATCCTTTTCAAGAAAAATCAAGTCAACAACCTTGCAAAATAGACAGAATTTTAAAATTTGGCAGCTGATATCATTTTTAAAATACTGCATACTAACCCAATACTAACACCAAGCATATCAAGCAAACATAGCTGCAAGACTAAGTTGCCTGTGGTCAGCTGTGCATGGATTGTGACTTGTTAACCAGTGATTGTGGATTATTCTGTCTGCATAAGTTAATGGGAGGGACTTGTGAGACTCTACTTCCTATTCCCTCCTCCCATCTCTGGACTTTTATCACTTACATGTTTCACACATACACACACACACATACACACACTCACATACATATTCCACTCCATAAGGCTCTGATAACAAAAGATGTTTAATAGAGGGAAAGGGTAAGAAGTGGTGGTGAAATGAACAGATAGAGGAGAGTCTATTGGTTACTGGTGGAAGGTTGTTAGAATTTTGGTAGTAGGCATAGTGCGGTATCATAAAATTGAAAAGGTATGAAGTTGTATTCCTAAAACATATAAACTGTTAAAAAAAGGTATTTTCTGAGTTAAATAAAACATAAAATAGAATAAATGAGGAGTTATTTCTGACTTTAACTTACAATGTCCACACATGCAAAGCCAATAGCTACCTGGGGAAATTGTATTAAAAATCAAATAAAATCAAAGGGGAAGAAAAACTAAGAGGGCTGTGTTAAGGTCATTTCTTTCATTTGACACACACACAAAAATGTGTAACAGCATTTAAAGATTAACTATAGAGAATTAGAAATGATTTTCATACTGTTAAACTGAATGACTCAATAGCTGTTTGCAAATTTTGTACAGAAGTCTTTATTCCACTCCAGTGGATCACTAGGAAATTTCGAGCTTCATTACCTTTCATGTGAGTAAAAATAGGGGAGTAAAGACCCCTTCACTGACCTTGTTTTGGAAGTACATTTGATGAAAGCTTCTGTGCTTTTTCATCCTTGTCATTTTATCACGTTGCCATTCATAATGACTTTGTCTTTCTCACAACATAGACAAAGAGTTGCCCTGTGCATTGGGTAGATTTTTAGTCTAAGGGGCTATTAACTATACAAATTGTTGTTTTAAGTAAACAAGTAACTGGTAATCTGACTTGGACTAGATTTCTGGGATAAAAAAAGTAACAGTGGCTCACTTGACATTCAGTAAAGGAAAGTGGATTCACAAGTCACAAAAAAAAAGGAAAGGAAAGGTAGAGTGTAAATTATCATGTCCAAAAAAGGTGGGCATAGGATGCTAGATATGACATAAATGAAAATAAACAGTTTGGGCAAATAAACAGGAGAAGCTTTTTCAGGAATGATCAAGAAATAGCCTAAAAAATCTGTGGACTGATCTTTTCTGTTATTGTTTTTTTTTTGTTATTATTTTGGTTTAGGGTATTTTTTTAGTTTCATTGTAGTCTGGCCTTCAGTTAGAAATTGTTAAAATGAAGAGTTCACTCATTCAGTGAAAGACTGAAAGTACAACCAATTGTCAAGAATTATTCCATCAAATATTTGCCAGATGTCCAAAAATAGATGATTGGATCAAGAAGATGTGGTATATATACACAATGGAATACTATTCATCATGGAAAGAAGATAAACACATGCAATTTGCAGCGACATGGATGGAATTAGAGGGGATCATACTCAGTGAAATAAGCCAGAAAGAAAAAGAAAAATATCGAATGGTTTCACTTATAACAGGACTATAGGGAGGCCGGGTGGGAGAGAGACACTAGTTTTTGGGGTGGTGGGGGAGGGCGGGAGAAGGGCACAAAATGGAAGAGAGGAGAATACAGGGGACCATGGAGATGGATCACGGGTGAATTGGTGGTGGGCTGCCCAAGGGGAATACAAAATGTAAAAGACATAAATAACAATAAAAAAAAAAACTAAAATTAAAAAAAAAAAATATTTGCCTATGTCGGGCCTCCCTGGTGGCGCAGCGGTTGAACGCTGTGCTGTGGAGCTATCGGCAGTGCACAATGAGAGTTCTGACGCCCAGCCAGGGAGAATCCCACATGGTGCGGCAGACCAATCCTGCCTCGCCTGCTGCTCCCCTCAGCAGTGTATCTCTGATCTGCCTGTTCTGCTCCCCACTCTGTCTCTGGTGAACCCTCTCGCTGCCCCACACCTCTGGCCTGTACCACATCTTGTATGTATAAATAAATAAATCTTTAAAAAATATATATTTGCCCATGTCATCACTCAAAAAGTATTATTTGCATTTTTTTTGTTTTGTTTTCTTCTGACTCTATAAGTTTCAAATGTACATGGAGGGGGAATTAAAGAAAAAAGATTTAAAAGAATCCCTAATCTTAAAGGATGAAGATGACACTTAATAAAGATATCCTTAAATAAGGATTATTTAGCTAGTAACATACTTGTAGAAAAAAAATCATTCAAATGTGTAATACCAATAGGAAACTATCCCTCAATTGGATCTGTCTTATTTCCACATGGCATAGTATCATTTGAAATACTATGCGATGGTTTAACCTTAATAAGCAAATGAAATTTCAAGAAAGGGGAACTAATTTTCACTCAATTTATTTGCCTTAAAAACAAATGAAAATGAAATTACACTTGAAATAAGCCAGAACTGTAACATTCACTTACTGAAATAGAAACCCATCATGGAGCTGCTGCACAAAGATATATTAAAGCAAGAAGTAACTCAATTTCATACTGTGTAATTTAAAAGCATTGTAAGTAATTAAAATTAATCTACTTGAAACTGTCTCTGCACTATGATTCAATTAGTTCCTTTAAATGTTGCACTAGAAAAGTCTAAAATTATCTTTAAGCAAAACAGAGGTGATAGTCACTATATTTCATCTAAGGTACCACCTAAGTTCCTATGAGAATAAGAGAGAGGGTTGGTGATCCACACTGCCCTCTGCTTCAGACTAATCTTATTTTCAGAAAGTAATTTAAGCATTACTTCTGGGAAAAGTACATAACTATCACCCCCTCCCACCGAGGTGCCTTAATATTTGTGCTTTCAATGTGATCTGTACTCTTCTTTGTAGTACTTCTCTTAAGATCATGAGTAACTACTGTGTAAGTATTCATGCAACATCCATCTCACCCATTAGGTCATAAAATCTATGACAGCAGGAAACATTACTATCATTTCAGTATCCTCAATGTCAAAAATAATTCTGGTGTAGCATAGATGTTAATAATATATTAAAAATGGAGTGGTATGGTGAATGGTATGGTGGAGATAGGAGAGGTAGATGATAGAGATAGGTACATAGATAGATAGATAGATAGATAGATATAGATTTATTCTTCAAATTAAAAATACATAAAAGTAATTTTATTTTAATATGTTGTCACATTCACATAAAATAAAATAATTAAATTAAATTATACATAGTTACCAACCATGAAAGCACATAATGCTTAAAAGGGATCACATATCAGATGTCAGTTTTGTTCCTACAAAGGCAGATTTTGAGACAAGAACTCCCCTGTTGATAGTTCATTTGGAAGAAAATAAGTGAGGACATTGTGCAAGTCAAACAAGAGAGCAAAACCTATAAAATGTCCATTAATGAATAGATCAATTAATTTGAAAGCCAGTGCTCAGTCCCACCAGAGTGTCTCTAAGAAGACATATGAAATGTGGCTCAGAATTATCCCAATATTAAGCATGGGGCAGGATCATTTATTTACCAACTTCATGTTCCTGTGATTGAGAGTTAGAGGACATTGATCACCTCTTCCACTTCAGGGTAGCAAATGCAGGTGGTGGAACGAGCTCTCATAGTCAATTTCAGGTGGTGTCTCTCAGCAGCCTGAGATTGTAAACCATAGATGCAGGTATACACAGGTGATCCTAGGAAATGAGATTAGAGGCCAAAGCATCTGCTAAGAAGTGCTGGCAGAAAAAGATGCAGTATTGGAAGTTCCCTGTATTTGCAGGGAATGGCATGATCAGTATTGTCAATTCCCATAAAGAAGGCAGAATGATGAATGAGTGTCAAGACAGACTCATGTGGCTCCTTTGATATCAGAAATTTGGGGCAACCGTTTTCTCTAGAAAATAATCCTAAAAAGTAGAGGAATACCACCTAAGAAAAGATTCTTTGGTAATAGAGTAAATATTTAAAGGGGATAATGACATTAATGGCTATTTACTTGGAAATTTATAGTGAGAATTCCAACTTTAGCTTAAGCTGAATTCAAACTCAGAATGGGAAGTCTCTAGGAAAAATTGAAGGAACTGGATCATCTGGTCTCTCTTTGTATAAATATCTCTCTCTGTTTTTAGGACAATACTACCCAAGAGAAAGGTGTCAAGAGAAAATAATGTTTTGCCTTTAATAATATCAAATGTCTGTCAATTAGAATATCTACTGGCAAGCTTCCACATGTGCTCTCCTGATTCCAAGAGAAAGAAGTGCATAAAACCAAAGAATAAAAAAAAGAATTAATCTCCTAAATTCCTAAATAGATATTAACTACATAACGGCAGAAAAAAACAGAACTGTCTAGTTTGGCTTCATTGGTATAACTTGCTTCAGCCAATGGCAGTTTGGCAGTGACAGAAGTCAACATGGGTGAGTTAACAGTAGATTCACAACTGGATTAGCACACAATTGAGTGTCCCTAATTGTTTTGCTTCAGTTATTGGAGTCATATGGTACCTTGCACAAAAATCTACAAAAATGTGAAAAGTAGGGGAGGAAAAAAATTTGATATCACTAATTAGAAGTGAGCCTAATCATATATCATACTTAAGACAAGCTTTATGAAATAAAATAATCGGGAGGTATATTTAAGAAGGATACAGTGTAATTCATGCAATTTGAGGAGCTGAAAAACAAAGGAATTTTTTCTGTAACAGTTCTGTGACATTCAGTTACTATGATATGGACAAACCCCATTTGTGTTTAGAATTTGCAAGAGTCTTTTTGGCATTTGTAGACATTTTAAGGTACAGCAAGATTAGAGTTAGGAATTACTAATGAAACAGTCTCACAAGAGCAATGGAAACACATTTTTTAATAATTTTTTGTAGAAGGAATTTTGATTTAAAACATTATATAGGCTTCAATTGCATAGCATTATAATTCAATGGTACACAATGCATCATGATCTCCAGCAAAATGTCTAGTTTCCATCAACCACTAGACAATTAGCCCTTTTTATTCACCCTCCCCCACCCCCATCCTTTCCCCATTCCCTTCTGGTAACCACTGTTTTGTTCCTAATAATCTTATAGCTTTGTTTTGTTTAGCCTTGTTTGTTTGTCTTGCTTATCAATATTTGTGTTTCTCCATTTCTCTTATTGTACTTAACTTCATAACCTATATGATCCACGTTGTCACAAAAGGTAAACTTTCATCTATATAATATCCCACTGTGTATATATACCACATTTTTATCCATGCATTAGTGGGCACTCAGAGTGTTTCCAGATCTTAGTTATTGAGTATAATGCTGCAATGAACACAATAGTGTTTCTCTCTTTGAATTGGTGTTTTCATACTCTTGGGTAAATACCCAGAAATAGAATCACTGGATAATGTGGCAGGAAACTTAATTTTTTAAACAATCAACTAGCCCACAACTTTTTGAAACACCTACATCAGGTAATTAGTGTGAGGTATAAATATTACCAGGGTAATTTCATACCGAAACCACAATAGATCCTTTACCATTCTAAGGATATTATTCCATAACCAAGCACCTAGAAACAGGTGAGCTTAGTTCTGTTGATTCTGATCTGTTCTTTTCTGTGCTCTTCTCTACTATGAGCATTATGTCATTGTGCTTTTTATTAATTGTGTAATACTTTGATTATAACACATAATCAAAGGAGTTTGTGACTAACTTTATTTAGAATATAATTCCAACCTTCAGAAAGTTTTTAGTAAGTAAAATATTCATAATATCAGACATTAAAAAATATAAAGCAAACTATCCCTGATAAAATATAACAAGGAAAAAAATCACTTGATGTGAATTTTCACTTAAAATACAAAATAGCAATGTCTTTGGTAGAGGTTCTATCAATTCACCTTTTAAAATACCAATAGCGACCACGGAGAAAGTCCAGAAAAATTAAAAGGATGCTTAAACAACTGAAAAATAATAGTTATGTAGAAAGGTTAAGAAAATTGAGACTTGGTTTTTGAAAAGAAACAACTATAATAGGAACTATTCTTTCAAAACAAGGAGGACTGTTATGAACAGGATGGTAACCAATGGCTCTCATATCCACTTGGAGTAGGATGGAAGGAAAGGGGGTAAAAGGAGGGCATAGATAGGGGGCTGAGAAAAGGAATGTGCTGCTAACAAGGGATGGCAACCCTAGAATGCATTGTTAACAAACATTTCCATACAGATGCCTGTGTATAATTGGTATAAATAATGGACTGTAACATTTAAAGTTCAAAAAGTTGTTCAGGGATTTTTCAGGATACCCACATTTATCTTCCATCAAGGATAACAAAAAAAATGTATTTCTATTCATCACGTTAAGTGTATGTCATTATTACCAAGTTGTAATTAACTTTTTTTCACATTAATTTTTTTATTGAATTCAACTTTGACTTAATCTTCTGGTTTCTCAAGTTAGAGTTTTCTAATTAGCTGGATAAACTGGGAGATAAATAAGACTAGGATAATAAAATTTTAAAACATTAGGTGCAGCAGGATCATTGTTGCCATAAAATCTTTTGTGACTGGTCAATTCAAGTTACCTTGGAGTGAGAGAAGAGGAAGGGGCAAAGGTTGGAGAAGAACATGTTGCCCCCCACCTCTATACCTGCCCTTCCAACAACTCACAAAATATCCTGGAGAAATCTTGTGGCTTTTTCAGCAATCTTTAAAATTCACTGACCCAGACAAGATGACTCATTACACTCATGCAGTGCTTTATAGCTCACAAAATGATTTAAAGCATATTGTCCATGTTCTTCCTGCCTCAGCAATCAGAATCTATTTAAGCATATCATTTCAAATCTTCTGGTAGTGACTTTTTACGGATGATCATAAGTCTAGTTATTTTAGGTATAATGAGGAAAGGAAAAATAGCTTAATTCAGAATGAACTGTTTTCTTTACATAATTGTGGGGGTGAATATTTGTTTCCATCCCTTTTCCGAAACACTTGAGATGAAGAGTTTACATTTAAATAGTACAACCAAAAATATTATTGTAGTAGATTTGTATATTGGACCGGTGTTGACTTCCCCAGTAGGTACAGTGAATAGGAACAACAATACTTTTGGGGCTCATAAAACCTTTTTCTTATCAAAATATGAATTTAGAAAATGAACTAGGTCAAAGAAAATCATTAATATATAGTGTTAACATGCTGTTCTGATTAGCTCCCATTCATCCATGGTAAAGGAGGGATTCTTGGACCAAGATGACGATGATGCTCAAAACAGGGACAGGTGGTGCTGGACCAATGACAGGACAGCAGCATATTAGTCACATGTGCTCCAGGTCTGGGACAGGAGTTCATTGTACCATGAAAATCTCACAGTAGTTTCATTCAGTACAGAGTGAACAATGAGATGGAAGTGGGAGACTTGCTTTGGAGTAACTGGAGGGTGAGGAGGCTCTTGGTTCCCAGAGGAGGATGTGACTGGAAGCCAATAATCAGGAAAAATCAAGAGTAATGCCTGGTCCTTTTAATAAAGAGGGTTGCTTGGCTAGCAAAACTTATCCTTGGGAAGAGAGTGTGGAAGAGAATTAGTGGTTAAGCCAGAAGAAAAGAAATCAAGAAATCAATTGCACCAAAAGGAATGGAATATTTAAACCTAACAAAGGCATCAAAGGACCCATATCACAAAAAGTATAAAACGTTGCTAAATTAAATAGAAAAAGACACAAAAAAATGGAGAGCTAACCCTGTTCATGGATTGAAGAATTAACATTGTTAGAATGGCCATTTTACCCAACACAATATACAGATTCAATGCAATCAAATTTTCAGTGGCAGTCTTCAAAGACAAATAAACACTGCTGAAAATCAAGACAGCTCATAATAATATTAAACTTTTAAGATCTTAAACCATATATATTTACCTTTATACCAATATAATCATGAAATACAATTGCTAATATTTTTTATGGAGAAAGGAACACAAATGAGCGTAAGTTTCTAGGACTATGAAAGTCATATGTGGTACTGCCTGAGATTGATGATACAGAATTGGCATGCCTTCTCTCTGTCTCAGGACAAAAACAAATCCTGTCATTAACTTCAAGATCCTTCACAATCTTTTTCTATTTTTTTAAAGTCATGACTTTCTTTTTTTTTTGTATTTCCATTTATTTATTTTTTTATATTCTTTTCCCCCATTTCTTTTTTTAATATTCTTAACCTCAAATTTAAAAATAATTGCACCCATACATGAAAGTTACTGCATGTAGGATGTGTAGAAGAACTGCACTAGAACATGTGATTGATGTGGTTTTCTTCTCTGAAAAGACACTATGTTCCTCCATATCTCTGAACTATGTTGCTTATCTGTAAAGGAATATTATTAAGATTAAATCACTAAAGTAGAAAAGAACCTCCTGCAGTGGTCAGTAGGGGTTACTTGGATGTAAATTACTACAATCACATTTGTCTGACTTTATTATCTTCTAATATTCTCTATAGATTTTGCCTGAATATTAGTAGGCATTCAAAACTTATTAAATGGATAGTAGATTAAGCAAATGAACTTTCATGTCCTTGTCTTTATTCACATTACTTAGAATGTCCTCCCCACTCTTCTTTGCTTATCTACATTGTGTCCTTTGAAAGGCTTTCATTTCATTATGATTTTTTAACAGCTTTTGCTAACTTCACTGAACTTTTGAAGAACTTATTCTCTAAAACACTCATTTTGAACTGAACCAATAATGTCTTGATTGATAATATTTTTTTTTCTGAGCTCCCTAGGCAGAAGATCTCTAGATTTTAAAGAATAAGTCATACCCTTTTGTTTTCTTAGCCCTAGTATAATTTCCTCCTCAAAGTGGGAACTTAGACAAAGGTAAATAGGACTTTTTTCCTCTCCATTCTTGCTGCTTCTGCCTTTTTCGGTTGACAGCACCCTCATTCTTCTAAACCAGTTAGATTCAAAACTTCAGTTTCCAGTGGTAAATGGAGATTTGTGAGGACCTTGGAGTGAATATGGTCCCTATGTTGGAGGTGGTTTTAGTGTCGAAGAGCAGATATTTAGAAGTAGGGGAGCTTCACTCACTTATCTAGAAAACTAGATACATTACATCCTCCTTGATGATCCACAGTTTCATCTCCTCTGTGTTTCCTCAGCCTTTCACTCTCCCGCATTGCCTCTTAATCATTTACACTGTGCTGTCTCTGAAATGCTTCCTGTCTGTTCCCAAATCCCAGTTCTCTTTATTTGCCCTAAGTCAGACCTTCAAATACCTTCTGAATTACAGAAATAGCCTCTAAATTGGTCTCTCTGTCTCTAGGTTATATAATCTTTAGTTTGTCTGATCTCTTTCCATTTGAATTATCTTTAGAAAATGGTATTTTTTTTACTCAAAAAATAATCTTTGATTTAAATATTCAGTTGGCTACTCAATATCCAATTGTTCACAGTACAAAGTCAAGTTCAAATTCTTTTTCCTAGAATTATAGCTTCCTTATAATATTCAATGGCTATTTTTCTAGTCATACCACATATCATATCATACCCCTTCACTGTTGTGAAAGTGAATTCATAAATTTCTGAAAAACAAATATTCTCTCTCTCTTTTTTTTTTTTTTTTTACCATACCCAGGCTCTTTCTATTCAAAATGTCTGTCTATGTACTGACCTCTTAAGGTATGACCCTGTCATTCTGCAGCAGTTCCAAACTCAAATATGTTAATCTTTCTTGTATCCTCTTCAGGAAGTCTTTATGGCCTGTTTCCTGTGCTTTCAAATTTCTAAACATTTTTTTCCATTCCTCAGTCAAGCATTTTTCACAGTTTATCTTAGAGTAATAAGTATGTGTTGGAGAGGGAGGAGGTAATTTCCTGCTAGATGGTGAAATTCTGTTTGACAAAAATTAATGTCTGATTATTATTCTCTCCCTAATAGTACTTAGAAGTATGCATTGCCCACAGTGGGCAATCAACAAATGTTGTTGAATTGGGTCTTTTCTCCTGAACTGTAAGAGGAAATGCCTCTAGGATTTTAGTGTCAGAAAAAATATTCCAATTAGATATACCCACCTAAACTAGAACAAAAAGTCAATATATGTTGTTCTATGCATTGCCTCATTAATCAGCTTATTTCCTCCTTCAAATATGAGTATAGCCATTATTTATTTTCATACAATGAATTTTGTGAATTTTCAGAAAAAAAACAGCAAGTAATACACTATTTTTTTCTCAGTAGCAACACTGTTGAATTTTTTTCTGAGAAAATGTTTTTATTTTAAAGATAAAGTTTTCCACAGATAGAGGCATTTTGAAATACCAAGCTAAACAACACTGAACGAATCTTTTTGCCATTAAATTTCAATACATTTTTAATGCATTGTGAATATCAAACAGAAGGAAACAATGTATAGAATTCCCTAAGCATATTGTTCTATGGAAAATTTTTCTCCCAGAGCATATTGCATATTGATGAGGTGGTGTTTAGGGGATTATTTTGGGAAACATTCTTTATGAACATTAATCTATCTTAATGTAAGTATACATTTATGTTAAAGACTATATCACTCTTGCAAAAGATAGAAAAGTTAATTACTAACATACTAACACTAACATACTTGAATAAGAATATCAAAATATCTCTCTTGAAAAGGATCCAAGCAAAATTTTATTTACAATACAAAGGTAAGCATGTTAACAATTTCTTATAATATTAACAAGACTTATCCACACTCTTTGAAATCGTTAAGTGCTTGACTAAAATAGCACACATATACTTTTTCAGTCAAAAAAGCAAATAAATAATTTTTGAGTTTTCAGCATGAAAAATTAATTTTATGGACAATTTAATTTTATGACATTTTTGGACCTGACGATGTTACTAAACAACCTGAAATTACTTAATTTTTATGCATTTAGTTTTTACCTAATAAAAATCCTTTTCTTTACAAAACAATTAAGTTTATTTATAATATCTTCCTTGGTTAAACTTATGTGATAATTTTATTTTTGTGAATCACCTATAAGCTAAACTCAGTCACATGTTAAGCATGAGATTCTTGGGCAAGGATAAGGAATTAGATAGCTAATCAATGCTAGTCTAAATACATATTGACAGAAAGTAAATTGATTTGATAATGTATTGATTTTTTATTAATTTAACTTTTTTTTACATTTTAAGATATTTTTATATAATAGAAAGTAGAAGTTCTTGTCCAGCCATCCTTATGAGGCATCTATGTGTCTACCATGCAGATCATTCAAATTAATGGGGAAGAAAGTCTGAGGTTATAAATACTAGAAAATGTAAGTTCTTCAATTCCAGCTGGGGATAAAGCAGAGAAGTTGGGAGTGCCAAATGGTAATGGCAGGGACAGAGCAGGAACCCTCCTTCCATACCGGACCCTAGTCCTGCCCACTTTGAAGCCTCTCCCATTCAAGGTATTGTCAGGAATCCCCCAGTTCCCTCATGGAAAGGGGACATGGGAGATTGGGACTACTCTGAGCTGCTGGGGGAAGAGACAGAGGTCACTGTTCGCTCTGCTCATGGAGGTCTCAGGTTATGGCCTGGATAATTTTCCATTTCCCCAGTGAGTAGAGGGAACTACTAGTGGGCTTAAGATTGAATGTGGTGCCACTGAATGTAGGGGTAAAGTGGTGAGGAAGCTGAGAGAAAAGTCACCACACTCTGGCACACCCCACCTTGAGGATGAGGGATTATCTGGTGGTGTGACTCTGGGGTGGATGCTGTAGCATCACCTAAGGCAGTAGGTGACCCAAGAGTGAAGGAGATGGAATTACTGTGATTCCAGTGTGACCCACAGGCCTGGGTCACACAAGCCATGGTGATCATATGCTGGCTCCACTGCTAGTGGGCATGGATGGTATACACAGTGGCTAGGTGGGAAAAGCTCCTCTGAAGTGACTGAGCAGAAGGTTCTGATAGAAAAAAAGGCAACATACCTCTCAGGAACCCTGAGTAGACAGGTACTGATGTGACTGTTCATTGCCCAGGTGTGGGACCTGCCCAACCTGGTGCTGAATTGGATTCTAGCTATCTCCCAGTAGTGAAGGTAACCAGCTTCAGCTGGTGGGCATCATGTGGATAGGATGGGTGAACTGTGGCATAAAGGAAATAGCATGTGGGCTGCTCTGCAGAAGTGCGCAGCCCCTTTTCAATGCACTGGTCATAGTTCTTCATGGCAATCCACAATCTACAGGGGGTTCAATTCAAACTCTCGCATCAAGTGAGAAACATACTGCTCCTACTGAAGAAACTCTTTTCCATGTCCTTCTCGAAAGGGACCATATAAGAAAGCCTGCTTGGATAGGTGGACTTTATGTTGTAGTCTTCATGAAACATGAACATTTCATGGAGTCTCATCCTCTGGACATGTGAAATTTGAGGTCTTAGTTACTGCTGCTGCTGTCACCTTGTCCCAGCACTTTTTCTTTGTGTTCCCCATTCATCTTCAAGGTCATGGTCATCACTGAATCAGTGATCTTGTTTTTAATATCATAGTTGAACATTTTAGAAGGAAACAAGTATGACATCATTTGACTTAAACACTTTGCTGTGTACAATGTCTCCTTGACGAGGGCCACTGCTGGCTCAGAGGCTTTCCATGCACAGTGTCTCCTGGAAGTTCAAAGGTAAGGTGCAGAGTCTTTAAGATACAATCAAAACTGGTGCTATACTTCCCCATCCATCAAAAATAGAGACTACAACAGATGTATGAAATGCAGAGTTCTTGGAATTATAAATACCCTCTAGTGCCAGGACTGCAAGCCTCTTCTTTCTGTGCTTATTCTCTGGCACCATCTATGGCCTCTGCCCCAGGACTCTCCTTTGATGTCACCTGTGAGGACTGTGGTAACAAATATTCTTAGTACCCAGCTGAGCTGGTTTGGCGGCAACAGCCAGCCCCAAGCAGGGAGAAGTGGCTCTCAGGATTTGAGATGGAAGCCAGGTACCTAGGAGACTGCCATTCGGAAGCCAATGTGTCCAGGAAGCCACAGCCTAATCATAATAGTGATTTAAACACTGTGTTAGTATTGTTTTAGAATAAATAGATGGATATTATAAATATGTAATGTGCAGCATATATTAGGGAAACGTTACATTAATCTAAAATACCTTAAAATTTCTGCTTATTTCAGGGACTGCAACATTTACTATTACCTCAATTCTTAAATGAAGCTATAAAAATATGCATTTCTTTAGTTTATCATTTAGGAGTGTAAAGTTAAAGAAAAAATTGAGACTAAAACTAACTTATACAATAAAAATCCAACATGTAATAGCACCTTTTAAGTGTGTACCTAGCCTCTGAGTCATCATTAGTGGGACTGAGTCATGTTTTTAAGCTTATTCAATCAAAAGATACATGGTCCTACTTTTTTTTTAACTTGGGACAAGTCAGATGTGTGGCTATATATGAGGCAAACCCTCGAATTAGCTTCCGTGTGTGACTGAAGTGTAATTGTTCCTAGCAGCTATATTACTTAAGAGAAAGCTATTCTGCAGGAAAAGGGGAAATGAGTTAAAATAAATACTGAAAAAATTGAGGAGGGAGTAAGAAAAAGAGAGATTTTCCAAGTTTCTGATGATCTCAAAGTATTTTTCAGATGTTTCTTTATGTCTTTCTGCATTTTAGTATTGGCATGTTTTGAGCTACTTGTGTATTTGATGTTTTGATCCTATGCCTCTGGATCACATATAGTATTATAAACCAATGTCACCTCAATTCAAAAGAAATGAAAGGAAAAGGAAATAGAAATCAAATCATTTTGCTTAAGCCATATAAATTTTTAAAGACTGCATTCATAAAATTAACCTCCACATAGCTGTCTATAGAGCAAATGATTGCCAGTACCACCAGGAATACACTTGTGGCTGAATTGGACTTAATAGTACTTTGCAACAATGGAAAACACTCACCAGGGAACTGTGGAGCTGAAGAGGGTATTAGAACAATATCATTATAGGATTTGTTATTATGATTTGTGGAGAGGTTTCGGGGAATCTTGTGTATTGGTGGCTTTCAGGAAGTGTGGATAACTGTGATTGGCTATCTGGATTGAGGCTAAAGATGTAATTGGTAAAGATGCAACAGTCACTCATCTTGACCACTTTTGGTTATTTCTGTGGTGTGAAAAAATGTTCATGGTTATTACTTGTTCAGACATGATTACTGAGTAGTCTTCTCTTTGTCCTGATGCATAGAGGTCACAAAGTAGTCTCACATTATATTTATGTTCTACAAATTGTTTATTAGAAACCAAAGTCTAGCTAATGACATCGGGCATCGCTTTTATTTTTCTCATTAAAAACTGGTCTGACCTTCTCATTAATACCTCCTCATGAAGGGATCAGTCATACTCCATCCACTACTGACCACTGAGGTCCATTTTCTGTTGTCATTCAGACTCTGTGTTTTTGAAATTGCTCTTCTCTGGGACCCATGCTTACTCTGTTCCAAGCTATCAGTATAATGGTGAGCATTTATTTGTGTGAAAGAATGCAATTCTGGTTTTACAAAAGTGTTCGTCTCCAAATGGAGCAAAAGTTCAAACATCAAATGTAGCCTCTTCATCAACTGTTTCCAAAGTACTAAAGCTTGCTCCTATTTTGCAGCATTTTTTGCAGTGTTTAAGTATCCAATTTTTGGTTTAGGACAAGCCTGTCATAATTGCCACTTCAATCCTATCTACCCACTCATTTCCCTTTATTTTTGCTCTCTGTTCAGTGGAACATCTGGCAGAACTTCTCAGTGATTTGGAAAAAATGGACTTTTTATCCTCTGATTTTTGTTAGTAAGAAAGTGCCTTCCAGTTTGAAAACAATGTTAAGGATTCAGAAATTACCAGGGAAACCTTCCTCCAATGGAATGGCAATGATTATGATTCCATGATATCCTCTCTGCATACCTACCAAATGTCACCCTTGCTGTAGAGATGTCCATGTTTAATAGTTTTATTTTACTTTAATTAAGATGATTTCACACAATCTTTATTCATTTTTTCTTATGCTGTTGCCCTAAAAATTATTGTGCTTTAATAAACCCCTGGCAAAGCCAATTATTTGTTCTATCTCTCACTAACTCAATTAGAACAGGAAACTACACTTAATAAAAATATTTTTTGTCCTTGTATATCTTTTCAAATGACTGATTACATCTTGAGTTTGTTCACAGTATTTTATTAAAGTATTATTAGACAATTATTAAGTGTATTTATAGGAGTATGTACATTTATTACCAATTTTGTCTCTGTTCTTTTAGTTAGCCATATCATTTTATAAGATTGTCTAAATGTCTAGTGTACAGCTTTATATTTCAATATCTCCATATACTACATTATGATCATCCCCAAAAGTCTAGTTTCCATATACCACCATACAACTGACCCCCTTCACCAGTTTTACCCAGTCTTCATCCCCTTCCCCTCTGGTAACCCCCATTCAGTAGTTAGAATCAAAGAGCTTGTTCTTGTGTTGTTTTGTTTGTTCATTTACTTTGTTTCATTACTATCCACACACCAATGAAATCATATGGTTTTTGTCATCCTCCACCTGACTTATTTCAATTGTCACAATCCCCTCAAGGCTCATCTCGGTTGCTATAGATGGCAAGATTTCATATTTTTTTATTGATGAGTAGTTTTCCACTGTATATAACATAACCTCTTTATCCCTTCATCCATTAATGGATATTTTCCAATAAATAATACTGTAATGAACATAGGGGTGCATATATCTTTTCAAATTAGTGTTTTCATATTCTTTGGATAAATATCTTGAATCGGAATAGCTTGTTCATATAGTATGTATTCTTTTTTTAGGAATCTCCATATTTTTAGGAATTTCCATATTAGTTGCAACAATGGACATTCCCACCAATAGTGGGTAAGGGTCTATTTTTCTCTGCATTCATCGAGCCTTGTTATTTCTTGTGTTTTTGATAATAGCCATTTTAACAAGTATAAGGTATAACTAATTGTGACTTACTTGTATTTCCCTAGTGATAAGTAATGATGAACATCTTCTCTTGTGCCTGTTAGCCATCTCTGTGTTATTGAGATATAATTGACATATGACATTATTTTAGTTTCAAGTGTATAACATAATGATTTGATATTTGTATACACCGCAAAATGAATACACTCCAATAAAATGAGCACAGTATGACTTTCTAATGGAAAACTAAAGAGCAGAGACCACAAACCTGAAAGTCAAGTAGGCAAACTATTCACAGGCCTGAAATAGCATTATTATAGAAAGCATGCATCAGAAGTTACATTTTTGTTACAAATAGGAAATTTGAAGTCAAGCTAGCCGAATTAAAACATTAAGTATTCTACCTACAAGCTGTAAGGCTTTAGTTGAGTTACTTAATCTCTCTATGTCGTTATTGATTTAACTGTAAATAGCCATTTATCTCCGAGGGTTACTGTGAATCCAAAAGAGAAAATGCGTAATGAATTGATCAGCCCTCTCAGAAGAGAGTAAGAATAAGTCCTCAATGTTATACACACAAGACAAATACACGCAGATGCTTTTCTCACATAAAATAGTCAAACTGCTTAGTAGATTATTTCATAACGTAGAAAGAAAACACTTATAAAACCAATAGAAGAATGAGCTTATCTCATGAGACAACTATTAATTGCACCAAATTTTCCTTAATTTACAAACACAAATATCTTTTCATCTGTTCTTTTCTTAAACTCTTAATCTGTTCTAGAGTCTAGAGCTAAATCAATTAAAAAAGTCATTTCTATTAGGTAGTTATTTTATGTAATAACAGGTATTTATAAGTTTAGTATTTGTACATGGGTTTCCATTGCTCCTTAAACATTTGAAATTGAAGATTCCAAAAATAAGTAAGCCGTGACCTTGCTGGGGTTATTTGAGAAGGAAACTTGTTTTGACAAGCACAACATTTTCTACTTTAGCGTGAAAATGGGTCTTTTGTGATTAAGAATAAATATATGCTACTCTAGGTCTCAGAAGCAGTGAAAAAGTACTTGTCTATAAATAGGGGGTATAATTATTCAATCAGTAGTTTTTCTTCCAGAAAGTTGCTTTTACAGCAGAGGGGTAAAAACTTGCCAAAATAAATCACCAAGATAAAATATTGAAATGCATTAAATTCTAAAAGAGAGTAATACTAGATATTGCACTTTCCAAAATATATTGCCATCTGTATTTATGTTAAGTTTTGATTTCTCTTTTATTATTCAAAGTACAATGACTGCTGGTTTGCTTCAGTAGAAATAACAAATAACAGGCACATAAGTGAAAAATAAGACCACAATGTACAAAAGAAAAACACTCTTAATTATGACTGTGCTTGTGGTTTGAAATAAATATTTAATAAAAGAAATCCTGTGTTTTTTTTCCTTTTTTTCTTTTAAAAATTACTTCTCAAAAAGGAAGTCATATCACAATATCTTGAAAAAATTATCCAATGGGGGGGGGAAATGCAAAGTTTTGCAGACACATTACTGGATGTATCACTTAATAAAATGTTGGTACTATATTTAAAATTATCTTTTATCAGATGTGTTCAGTGATATACATTGAACATGACTTTTAGTCATATATAAATAATAAAAATGAATTATAAGATCAGGATAATACCCTAATAAATTTTTCAAGAATCTTCAATATAACGAGTGACATCTCTTCTGATGAAGCTGAGTCTCTCATAGCTAGCATTTATTAAGTACTTGTCATGTGACAGGCACTGTGCTAAGCATTTTTTATATATCATGTAATTTTCACTTAAGAAAGGCCTTGTGAAGTATATAACTGAATTACATTTTCAGAGTTGAACCAAATCTTAGCGAGCCAATTGACTTGCCTGAGATCACAATAATAGTAGGTAGATGGTTATTCAAATCCAGAGTTCCTGTGTTCAATCACTAAGCTATAATGCTTCTCCTTGGAAGCCTTAAGTTCAGTACTTAGTACCAAGTCTTCAATCTATCTCATTTACTCTGTACAACTTCTATGCAGAGATAGGTATTTACCCATCTTAAAGATAATGAAAAATGCTCAAGTTCACAATGTTAATAGATACATAAATACCAAAAACAAGATATAATTTCAGCCATTTCATCCTTATTATGATCTGCAAGTAATATTGTCAAATTGTCATACCTACCTGAAAAAATAATCATTGTTTTATTTTATGTACATCCTAATTCAGATTAGCATAGCCCTGATGTTTAGCAAAATATTTTGGAAGCCATGGGTGTAATTATTACTAACATTCTATATATTTTTCTATTCTAACTGAGAAGGAAGCTTTTGCAAGCATTTAGAGAGTTTTGGTAAAGTGTCAAGAATATTGAACTATATTATTTTCTGAAACATATTTAATATTTGAACTCAAACTTAAGAAATGCAGTTTGAAAATGTAATGGGAAAAGTTAAAGGGAGGACATAAGATTATGTATTTCTGACGCAGTGTGGGTAGTTTATCACCTTCCTCAAGCAAGTGAGAAAGTGATGCCAGAAGACATTACCATCTCTAACAGTCTGCTTTGTCTGTGGTTTTAACTGTTAGTAGGAGTACAACCAAAGTTCTTTGAATGAAAAACTGGAGAAAAAGGAACTTAATGGAATCCTAATGTACTGATTATTGCTTACACTTTATTTTTGAACTTACATAATCACAAGTACTCCCACTGGGCTGCATATGATTTTAGGTTTCCAGGACAAAACTATCTCTATTCACACATTGCAAGGAAATTTTGTATCAATAGGAAACCTGTGAATCAGGAAACATGCCATTCATGCCTCTCCCTCCCACCCCATCATGATTTCCCAGCCACGAATAACAGCAATTATGAGCAAGGAAGGCTAAGGTATTGCTACAACCCCATGGTAAACAAAAATGTACTGTAGAGTATGACTAATGTTGAAAAGAGGAGCATTTAGAGAGTAACTCTATAGATATAACTGTTGAGGAGGATATAAGGAAGAGGATGTGGAAACAATTTCTGCTCTGAAGACTTAAGTCTCCAGGAAAGGAAAGAGAAATATTAACATATGAAATGCAACTACTACGGTTATTGGTTCTTACCTTGTAGTTGGTGCCTATTTAGATAGTCATGGGTGCTTCCACTAGGCTTTTACCTTGTCTTTTCAGAACAAAATGCTCCTGCCTAGAACTTTATTTAATAAGCATAATTTATTTGTGAGCTTTTCTCTTTCGAATTTACACGTGTAGCACTTAGGAATAGACTGCATCCTCTCTTCTCCAGTCTCAGTTCCAAGTTACCAAAATGCCCAGATTAAGTTGTTGTGCCCACTCCTGAACTCATCAAAAGTGACGAAGGTTCTAGGTCTTTGGTGAAATCAAACTCTCTCTCTCTCTCTCTCTCCTCTCTCTCTCTCTCTCTCTCTCTCTCTCTCTCTCTCTCTCTCTCTCTTTCTCTCTCTCTCTCTCTCTCTCTCACACACACACACACACACACACATTCCCTCACACACATCCCTAAGGAAACATAAGAAACGTTCTCCACATACGCTCAGAACAAGGTTTCAATCAGAGGTACAGTTTAAGAAACAAAATCTTTAATAGACACCTCCTGAGATCCTGTGAGACTTTACCTTTCTCATTTGAGCTGTCATTGTCGATGGGGTTATACGAGTTGTGTTCTCTTCCCACAAGAATAACTAGACCACACTTTTCTTCTTGCAAGTGTTGTATGCAACTTGTGTCCTCCCTGTTGAAGGCTTAGGAGCTTTTGAACACCTATCACCAAGTCTGTAAAGAAGGGGAATTTAGCACTCCATCAAGTATACCTAGGTCAAGGGGAAATTAATAATTACTGAATAAATTCTTTCCCTTTTCAACCTCTTAGTAGACTTTCCTGAGACACAAATATATAAGTACTCTTTCAATGTTCCAACAATACCAATAGTCAACTTGTGTGGTAACAATCAGCTCAATAACACATTCTTATTTCAACTTTTTCTCCAGGCTGGAGTCCTCATCCTTCTTCTTTCCCCCAGGATCATACCCCCTGATTACATAAAAACTATGAACCTTTGCCTTAGGCTCTGCTTACTCTGGCAAAATCAAACAAAATCGGTTTGCATTTCCTTGATTATAAGTGATGTTGAGCATTTTTTCATGTATCTGTTGGCCATTTGCTTTTCTTCTTTGGAGAAGTGCCTTTTGAGCTCTTCTGCCCATTTTTTGATTGGGTTATTGGCTTTTTTTTTGTTGAGTTGTGTGAGTTCTTTGTAAATTTTTGTTATCAGTCCTTTATCAGATGTATTGTGTG
>PVIJ01017724.1:0-28542 GCA_004024925.1 Scalopus aquaticus | reverse complement strand
CATAGGATCAGATAATGGGCCATGTTTTGCTTCCAAACTGACCCAAACAGTTACAGAAAAACTGGGGATCAGCTGGAAATTGCATTATGTTTACCACCCCCAGAGTTCGGGTCAGGTTGAGAGAATGAATCGGACACTAAAAGAGACCTTGACTAAGTTATGCCTTGAGTCTGGCGGTTACTGGGTGACGCTCCTTCCCAACGCCCTGTTTCGCGCCCGCAGCAGCCCATATGTGTTGGGATTGACCCCCTTTGAAATTATGTTTGGTTGGGTGCCTCCAGCGGTTCTCCACCGGCCCGGGACGCTGGAAGGCAGGCAACCTATGGGAGTTTGCATTGGTGTGGCCTCAATTACGGGAGGCCCATGAAAATTGGTTTGAATCTTGGTTTAATTGGTCCCCTTGGCTCACTACTCTCGTGTCTTCCCTAGCGGGACCCATAGTGTCGCTCTTGCTAATGCTGGCTTTTGGCCCTTGTGTTATCAACCACTTGCTTGCTTTTATGCGCGGTAGAATCAACACTGTTCAAACACTGGTACTCAGAAAACAGTACCAGCAAGTACCACCCACAGAAGTGGAATTATTTATGGTCACTGAAACCTAAGATTTGGTTTCTCTTTATGCTCCTTGGAAAGGGGGACATGTAAAAGTAAGAATGCTAAAAACTGTTCAGAATGTTTGGCCACTGACAAAGGTTAAAACCAACATTAGTGGCAGCAAGGCACCAGGCTGCCAGCAGCCGTGAAAGTGTCAAGGCCAGCAACCCTGAGATAGAACTCCCCCTGCCTGGGGCCAGGATTCCAGGAACTCCTAAAGATAACAGCACAGACCATCTGCTCCACGACCCCTCATCCTTGATGTCTTGCCAAGGTCACTAGGACTTGCTGAATTCCATTGCCTTTATAAGCTGACCCAATTCTGTGCTCGGGGTCCTCATTTTGCCCACAGGACCGCTGTGTTGGTATACCAGGCTGATTTGGACCCTAGCTCGAGCTAGCAATAAATCACCGCTTTGCTGATTGCATCGAATTATGCCTCAGTCGTAATTGGACCCGTAACGTACTTTTAACACTCCTGTCTCCCCGCTGCTAACTCAGCAGTGGATTTCAGTGGATCTGCCTGTTCTGCTCCCCACTCTGCCTCTGGTGAACCCCCTCACCGCCCCACGCCTCTGGCCTGTGCCCCAGCTTGTATGCATAAGTAAATAAATCTTTAAAAAAAACAACTCTTTTGTATTGAGGGTCTTATGCTCTAGGAGTATGTTTTGTCTTTGTGTGGTGGTTGCAGAACCTAATAGTGTGCAGCTTTGGGGGTCCCAGGTGCCTCTCAGTCTGCCCATGGCACAATGTCCAGTGTCCACCATTCTTGTGTCCCCGAGACCAGATGTGCCATGTTGGAGGAGGGGAGGGAGAAGGAACAGATGGGCAGAGAACCAAGAATGGAAGCATGTTGTCTGAAAGAAATACGGCGTTGAGAGCAGAATAAATTTTCTGACCTCGCCTTGGGAGCGTGCGGGTGGGAGCTGCCTCCTGTGGCAGTTTTGCCCCCATGTTAATGGTTCAGCCTCCCAAGGAGGCCCGAGGAAGAGCCCAGACACTGGTCTTCCCATGTCCACCCCGTGGTTTTCGTGCGGTTCCGGCGCAGACCCACCCCGACGCCAGCGCCTCTGCCTCCGCGGCTGTCCGCACGGGCGTGGCCGCGGGAGCCAGCGCGGTCGGCAGAAACCGGGCTGTGAATTCGGAATCTCCTCATGAAAGAGCAGCTCTCCTTGAGTAGATGGGAGAAGGGCTTTAGATTTTTTTTTTTTAAAGATTTATTTATTTATACATACAAGCTGGGGTACAGGCCAGAGGTGTGGGGCGGCGAGAGGGTTCACCAGAGGCAGAGCGGGGAGCAGAACAGGCAGATCAGAAATACACTGCTGAGGGGAGCAGAGGGCAAGGCAGGAGAGGTCTGCCACACCATGTGGTATTCTCCTTGGCTGGGCGTCGAACTCGCATCGCGCGCTGCCGACAGCTCCACAGTGCAGCTCTCAACCGCTGCGCCACCAGGGAGGCCCCGGGCTTTGGATTTTTGAGGTCTGAAAAAGCTTTGTCAAATGAATTGCAGAACTTCACCAGAAAACGCTGCCTTTATAAATGTTCCTCAATCAAAAGATTGGGAGAATCGAAAAATTCCGTACAACAATTATAAACTCAGCCGCCTTGTGCTCTTAGTAAACCCAGTGGGAGCTGTGCTAAAAGGTGCTCCTGGGTTAGTTGACTGAAATAAATAAATGAGCACAGGCAGACATCTTCGGCAGGTTTGGCGGAAACCAAGGGCCTGTTGCTCTGAAGCATCGAGTTTGTTCTGTACAGACCAGGGAGATTTTCTTCTCTTGCTGAACATAATCTCCCTGTGAACAGTGTTTTGCCTGTTTATCTCGTGAGTCCATCCCCAGAACTTTTCCCAGCACATGACACACATTCAATAAATATCTGTTGAATGAACTGATATCATGCAAAATGTTAACAAAACTTCAGCTTCCCGCTGCAGCTGTTTTCCACCAAAGCTTTGTTTATAAACAGCAGACCCGCCTGTTCTCTCCCCAGCTCCCTGGTAACGAAGGCTGACGGCAAGGAGGGGCTTCCCGCACCCCGCCCACTCGGAGTGGGTGCTCTAAACCCGGCAAGCGGAGCAACATTCCATGGCAGGACGTTTGACTGTGAGCTTGAAGTTGATAAAAAAAACAAAACAAAAACAAGACAATGAGAGAAATTCTGAAGAGCCCACCGACGGGGACTGAGGCCGGACGCAGGGCAGGCAGGGCTGGTGGGGGCCGGTGCCCGCCAGCGCCAAGAACTCGGACGTTACTGTTTGTAAACGTGATCTGTTCACCGAGGAGGCCGAGAGCGTCCAACTGGGAAGGAGCGATCACTTCAACAGGTGGTGCCCGAGGCTCTGAGATCAAGGTTTGAGGCAATAAAATGATGTTGCAGCTCTGCCTTACACAGCATAAAAAACTAACCTGGAATCAATCAAAGACTTAAACACGAGCTAAACTATAGAACTCTTAGAAGAAAACGGGGGAAGATGCACGACACTGGGCTTGCCGCTGGCCAGAGACAGAGAGGACAGTGGACAAAGAAGGTCAGGCCGTGCGCAAGCTTGTCCCTCTGAGGACGTGACTGAGAGAGTGAAAAGGCAACACCCAGAGTGGGAGAAATGCGCGCAAATCTTTTTTCTAAGAAGAATTGCACAAGAAAACCCCTACATTCCTTTGAACACGGAAAGCCCTGACAAGGGAAGTTAAGCGGCACACACGTGTAAAGGCCGGTCCCGGGCTAAGCGGTCTCACATCTGTTTTCACCTTCAAAAGTCAATTAACACGATTTGCCGTATTAAGAGACTGAAAGGAAAAAGAGAAAATCGTAAACCAAGGAGTGCAGAAAACATTTTTGACAGAATTCAAATTAAGCTAATCAGAAATGGAAGGAAATCGCAGAATACCTAGAACCAATAGCCTACTGGATGGCGAGAGACAAAGGTTTCCCAAGACCCTGGCAGAGCCGCTGGCCTGCCCCATGACCACTCTCAGGCTGGACAACGAGGGGCAGAGCTGACCGGCTGGCTGGAAAGAAATTGGCAGACCCTCTTTTCCACAGACCACATAACTGCTTACAAATTCTACCTCAAAGAATCTACTTTTAAAGTCACTAGATTAATAAGTCAGTTTAGAAATCTCTTAGGATACAAGATCAAATATCAACTGTATTTCTACATACTAGCAATAAATACTTGGAAGTTAAAATAACAATAATAATACCATTTATAGTAACATCATAAAACATGACATACTCAAGGGCCGGCTTAAAAAGCACCGTGATGTCCCCACACCAAAAGCAGCAGACAAAACTCAGAGAAGGCCTAGGAAGAGATGACTGGTGGATTGGCTTACTGATAAAACATGAGCTGTCTTCAAGTCGACCTAAAGGTTCAACAAAACTCCAATTAAAATCCCAAGGCAGTTTCTTATATAAATTATAAGCTAATTACAAAATTTCATGCTAATTCAAAAGATATGAAACAACCAAAACAATTTTGACAAAGCTCAAGTTTGAAGGACCTAAAATAAATTATTCAAAAATGTATGCACTAGTCAAGAAAAAGAAATATTCGCGCTGGGGCGGATGGTAGCCCGACAGAGCTGAGTGCTGTCCAGAGATAAGTCCTTGATTCGTGACAAAGAGCTGAGGCACCTAGAGAAAGAATAGTCTTCTCAGTACATTACTGAGCAGTTAGGCACATGTATACGGAAAAAAAGATATCGACCCTTATCTCACGCTCCAGGCCTGCAAAATGAACAGGAAATGCGTCGCAGACATAACGCACGACGCCGCGGCTGGAGCCGGAGGGGTGACGCTCAGATAGGCACGGGGCGGTGCCACCTCCACGTGGCCACCGTTTTGTCTCAGGATGGTCAGTGAACGATCATTTCACTATGTGTCTGTCTTTTCTTTTCAGCCAGGAGGTGGGCGGCGTCGCAGCGCAGACGCGGGCGGCGGAGCTGCTGGTTCGCGCAGGGTTCGCGCAGGGTGCTCGCAGCGGCTCTCCCCGCCCCGCGGCGCTTCCTCGCGTTCAGTCCGGCCTCGCGGGCTCGCTGGGAACACGCGGGCGGCCTCCGCGCTGGGGGTTTCGCGTCCTGGCGGAGCCTCTGCAGGGCGTGACCGTGTCTGTGACGCGCCCCGAACAACACCAGCCCGCGGGGGGGGGGCTGCCCTCCTTCCCAGGGGAGCGGTCAGCTGGAATCCGCCCTAAGTGGACAAGCACAGAGGTGCTTATGGGGTCTTAGATCGTTCTGTTCAAACAGTTCTGCGAATCACAGGCTTTCTGGCTGCCAGACAGACAGCAGTTGGAAAGTTGCACATAAATCCTACAATCCAGTCAACTTCTCAGGGAACAGAGATGGAAAACTTCTGGGCAGCCAACCCACAGCCCCCGAGACGCTGGCCGCACTGGGCGCCCAGCCCAGCCCTGTGCCTGGGGGCTGGACAGCCGCTGCTGACCCACGAGGTCCGCTCTGCTGGCGGGATTCGGCGGCGCTCTGCTCTGGGGCCCGCCGCGTTGGGTCGTGTTATCAGGACAGCGGGTCTGAAGGACCCTCAGAGGCCCCCAGCCCCAGCTACCTTGTGCATCCCAGCCCAGTCCACCGATGTTTACAGCAGAGAAGAGCCTGGTAAAGCTCTTCCCGCTCTTCAGTTTACAAACACCCATTGCAGCCTGCCTTTGGTGGGGAATTAGAGCTTAAGCGTTCACTGAGTCTCCTTCTGGCATGGAAACCCAGGTTGGGCAATGCGAACGAGACTTTCCAAAGACAGAGTTTTAAACAGATGACTGGATTTGGCAATGGAATATAAAGTTAAAATGATTGATTTCCTAACCTCAGTTTGGTGTTGTGGATTTAATTTTCAGTGCAAGTTATGACTGGCATGGACGGAGAGTATTCTGGCCCAGGCGCAGGCACTCGGTCACACGCCAGGTTCTTTCCTTTGCACACTCGACTTCAATCGCATCTTCAAGCCCAAGGAGACACTGTTCTCCCAGGGGTTTGAAGTGCTCAGTCGGGGACACCAAACGTAACGCAGACCAAAACACACAGAATTTGCCCTGGGAAGCCGCTCGCCCTCTGGGAGCCAGGCTGTGAGGAGCCCCCCGGCGGCCGGCTCAGCCCAGGCCTCACCCCCCAACTAGACAATGCCGCTTGGGCCTGTGGGGAAACGAGAGCCATTCCCTGACAATTAGCACCCCCTAAAATGCAGGCTCCATTTCAGTTTAAATAGCTTGAAGCAATTTCCCCGTGTGGCAGGCGTCTTCTGACCTCTAAGTGCCCGTAACTGGCAACGAGTGAGATTGGGCGGCAGCATTCGTGTCCCTAAGAACAGCCAAAGCACAGTATGGCAGGGCTGCAAGGGCTTTTCCAAGTAAATGGACTTGCACTTTGTTTAATTTATTTTCTCTCCATATATTCATGGTCAGAAAATTGAATCCTCATGGAATTTTTGCCTGTTTTTCATCTTTTCATGCCATCCTAACCATAATGACCAATTTATGTAGGCGCTGATGGTGATCGATGGTGCGTGGGTGAGCCGTTCAGGCGGGATGACCCGAGGGTCAGTGCATAACACACACACGTTTTGTTTACACAAATATAAATCTTGATTGTACTGATGACATAGTTTTGTAACTTAAACTTTCTTTTTAAAAAATTAAATAGTAGAAACAAAAGTGAACTGAAACATTCCGAAGTCCAAACAGCGTGTCATGTTGCTACAAGCTCTCCCCCGGCAGCTTCCCTGCCCCTACGGTGGCGAGGGCCGCGCCCGCCTTGGCTCAGTGTCTTCCCACCCGCTGGATGCTCCTGTGACTCGCCTTGTGATTCCTGCTCTGAATCTACACCTGCTTTACTGTGTTTCATCTTTACCACCTTTCTGACTTTCACTCTGAGAAGAGAGACAAACAATATTTTCAGTCTGTGAATTTCTTACGGCACAGATGAAATCTCTTTTCCCTAGGAAATGGAGCCTCCATTTTATTGCCCGATCTCTTTAAAGAAACCAGATGACTTGTCCCCTTAAATATTTTAAGCAGCTCACTTAACGCAATGAATTTAACGTCGGCTGGAACCGCTTATAATGGCTGTGCCGCGTTTGCGGCTCTGAAGTCCAGCTTTCCTGGCCACACCTGTCTCTCTGCTGGCAGTCCACCTGCACCCATGGCCTCTGTGTCCACCTCGCATGGCTCTTGTCAACATCACTGCTGTCCTCTGCTTTGTCGCTTCTCCGTCCTTGGGAGGGGACAACATAGTTGGACACTTTGCCATTTTTAATTTTCTTTCCCCTTCAAACTTTCTTCTCAACACCACATCCTTTGGGCCCCTCTGCCTCCCCAGGAGGCCTCCTCATGTCCCTTCACTGGACCCTCATCTTCTGCCAGAAACGAACGTCAGCAGCACAGGGTCTGTCGTCGCTGCCGCCTCGCTGTGTCTTTCTGGGGATCTCGTGCCCCGGGTGATGTGAGTCCAGCATCAACCAAGCCTGTGCCCAAGTGGCAGGCCCTGGTCCCAGCCCATCCTGAGTGGCCCTGGATGTCCAGCGGCTGCTGACTACGTAGCCTGTCCTGGGCAGGCCTCGCAGACCCCCCGCTGGCCACGCCCCCGCCGTGCTGGCATCGCCAAGCTGGAGCCTGGGAGCCGCCCTGACTCCCTGCAGCCTCCAGTCTACCGGCAGATTCTGTCATGGCTGCCCAAGCCCGCGCCATCACCAGGACGCTGCCCGCTCCTCTCCATCGCCGCCCCCATTCTGCTTCCGACACCCACATTTGACACCCACATCTCACTTTATTCAGCACAAAGAAACCTTTTGAAAATTCATGAACATATCCTGTAAAAACGTTGCTTCAAGACAAGATCTTTCTCAAGTGTCTTGAAAACTAAGAAGGTGGACTTTTGAAGGACCAATTAGAGGCAATTAAGGGCCTAGCGGGGAGAGCTCCAGCAGTCAGCTCTCTACCGGCGGACGCTGGGATTTTTCCATCCTAGGGGCTGTCCTGATTTCTGCTCAGGCATCTAATTATTTCATCTTAAATCACATCCATCAGTCACATTTCTAAAGACTGAAATGCTTGCAGAGCTACGTTATGAGGGCGAAGAACGTCTGCGCCTTTTTCCTTAGATAAATTCAGCAATTAAAAAACATCAAAAAAGCATTCAAAATAAAATGAGGGGGGACAGTGCTCCTTATGGAGTAAAAGGGCATCAATGTGTAATGCTTTGAAATGGGACCAAAGTAGGTAAAACTGGCATTAAATTAATTGAATTTAATTAAAACTATACAAGACTTAAAAGTACTGAGCTTAGCTTGGATTTGAAACTTTTATCTAAATAAAAATAGCTAGAATGCAGTGGAAGTTCTTGAATTAACATGGACAGTTTTTTCTTGTCATTGTCGAGAAGAGCCAGAAAACCAGCTAAAGCCAACACATCTCAGCTGCCTGAATTCCTGCCCTTTAACTTCATTTATTTTTAACTTATTTTGCTTTGTGGTTTAAAACAAGGCTATTAAGAATGTTAGCAGTAATGGGCCTCCCTGGTGGTGCAGCCTTAAGCGCTGCGACTGGAGTTCCAACTCCACGCCTGGCCAGGAGCTCCCCACAGGGCACAGCAGACCCCTCCTGTCTCCCCGCTGCCCCCTCAGCAGTGTCGCAGTAGATTCGCCTGTTCCGCTCCCCGCTCTGTCCCTGGTGGACCCTCTCGCCGCCCCACGCCTCTGGCCTGTACCCCAGTTGTATGCATAAATAAATAAATCTTTAAAACTTTTTTTAAAATAATAATAAAAAGAATGTTAGTAGTAACGTTGGTTTTGAAATGGTTCTTGATTTTCAGCCGTGGAAATGGAGACTCCTTCGGGGCGGAGCTGCACCCTCAGGGCTGTGGCGGGAGGTCACTGTGGGGGTCCAGGCGGCGGGTGAAGTCCTGGGGTCACAGACTCCTGGAGCAGGAGCCCCGCCGAAGACACGTCCGAGCGGCCCCCAGGGACGCGCGGCCCGCAACGGCCGGCTGCGCGCTGGCTCTGTGTCCGCACGCACTCCCAGCCGCTTTGCACGAGGGCGGGTTGTTTGTTCGTTTGTTTATTATGAGGGGAGTCATTTTATTTTATTTTAATTTATTTATTTCTCCTTTATATCTTTTACATTATTGTGTATTCCCCTTGGGTAACCCACCACCGATTCACCCGTGAACTGTCACCATAGTCCCCTGTGCTCTTTTCTCCCCCGTTTTGAGCCCTTTTCCTCCGCCTCTCGCGGGCCGTCTCTCTGTTTGGGTCCTTTGTACTCCGGGCCGCCCCTCCAGCCCTGGCCTCGCTTATCAGAACTGAACCCAGCACCCCCAGACGGCAGCAGCTGCCCCCACCCGGACACTCGGACCCCGTGGTCCCCATCCGGTTCCCTGAAAGCCCGTGTAGAGTCGGGGGAAAAGCTCCCGGTGGCGGGTCCCCTTTGGCCCTGGGGCGCGGGGCGCAGCCTCCGGCCCCGCCCGCCTCGCAGCCCGCGCCTCACTCACTCGAGTCTCACGTCACAAACGGGCAGGAGCCCCAGACTGGCCCCGCGCCTTCCAGCCAAAAGTCCGTGCACTGCCTGGGCCCGGCTCTCCTGTGGGTGTGACCTCCGCGGCCGCAGGGAGGGCCCCTCCTCCCCCTCCCCGGCGTATCGCACCCCTGCCTGGATCCCGTTAGTTTGGTCGATGGCTCCGCCCGGAGCCCCAGGCCAAAACGTGCCCCCTACTGCCCGCGCGGCCTTCAGATGGCCCAGACCACACCCCCAAGCCCCTGCCCAGCCCCAGGTCGCCTTTAAAAGCAGGCCTGGTCTCGGGTCTCCCTGCGGCCTCCGCCCTGCCGCCCTTCCCAGGGACAAAGCCTGCCGGTGTGGTCCGCTCGACCCGCCCAAGGTGTCTACCTGGCCATGCTCCCCTACTCTTGTCTGGCCGGAGCCTCGGGGGCTCCCTGAGCACCCCAGCTCTCGCCCCACCTGCTTCATTCTCACAGCCTTGCCCCACAGAAATTCTATTTTTTATTCACTTCTCTGCTTGTTTGCCTCCCTCACCCCTGTGCGGCCTGGGGGCGCTGCTCACCTGGTCTTCTGAGCTCGAGGGACCGCCCCGCTGGCCCTTGCACCCCGTATCCCAGGCCTTGGAGGGAGACAGAAAATGAGCATTTCCAGAGAGTTCTGCAGGCAAAGGGCCTGTGTGCTGGGCTTCTCTGTCCCACGGTCTCTTTTAAAGATAGTCACGACTTATTTTTTCTGAGGCTGACAAAGCTTAGATAATTTTTCTTCTCTTTGATGCTCATATTGTTGAGTTTTCGGCTGATGTAGGCTGTGGATGGGATTTTGGAAACAAATTTTTATCTGGCATTAGTACCTCGTTTTTGTTTAATAAAAATATTTACATTTCACATTTTTCCAACAAGTTCTGCTTTGGAAACCCACCAAAAAGAACACCCTGAGAGCCACACTCGCGCTCCCAGGCCTCCGGGCCTCCCAGCACCGCCCCAGAGAGGCCCCACGGCTACTGGCCACTGTCGTGGGCCCCGCGATGCTGCTGCGAGATGTTCCGGGAGTCCCAGGCTTATACTCACTCTAAAATAACAATTTACCTGCTTCACATTGTCTGTAAAAGTGAATTTCCCAACAACCTCAAGCGCATTTCACTCAGGATCCCGCGCGCCTGCCCGGAGCTGACCGCGCCCCCGCCCACCTCACCCGGCGTGGCCGCAGAGAGCAGGGACCCGCACGGAGCGCAACGCGCCCACCGCCCCGCAGCGACAGGCCCGGGGGCCGAGGCGGGTGGGGTGGGGGGTGGGGCGCCGCCTCTCCCGCGGCTCCGGGGGTCTGGATTTGAAATCCAAGACTCTGGGCCTGAACTCAGAGCCGGGCGCCGTCGTTGCCGCCACACCTCAACATCTGGGCTGGGTCTGCCCTTTTCATGGGGCTGTGCGGCTCTCCCGCACCCGTCAAACGGAGCCCGCTGGTGCCCAAGGAGGGGCGTGTGCTGGAGACGGGCCCGCCGCGGCGCCCACGCGAGTCGCCCATCCGATTTCATCAGCGCAGTTTGCGCCCTGTGCCGTGGTGCGCGGTGTCCTCGCCTGTCTCTCGCTGGCAGACACCACGTAAAATCTGGGCGGGCTCAGCACGAGCAGCGACCAGGCCAGTCCAGCTGCACGGACTCCTGGGCACTGGCTTTTCGCCAGACACAACGCGCCCGCCATGGTCGGCTCGCAAGAGCGGCCAGTCGGAGAGCACAGCCCGCCAGCAACCTGACCGCAGCCCGCGAGACCCAGAAGCGGAGACCGGGCCAGCTGTGCTCTGGCCACAGGCGGCGGGCGGCAGGCTGCGGGCAGAACCAGCGCAGGGTCCCGACGGTGGGAGGAGAGTCGCCACTTGGGTTCAGGGCGCCTAAAACAACTTCCCGAAAGCAATGTCCCTCTTGGAAGAGAGGAAATGCACGTGGCCGCCCGAGGCGGGCGGCTGCTGCCGGACAGGGGGAGCCGCGTCCTGACAGCTCAGCTGCGCCGAGGCTGTCTGGACCCAGTTCAGAACTCCGCTATAAACAATCAGACTTTTTCCAGCTGTAGCTACTTCCTTAAAAAATCACAAAACACGGGCCTCCCTCGTGGCGCAGTGGGTTAAGCACGTCGCTGTGGAGCTCCCGGTGGCTGCGGCGCAAGTTCCATTCCCGGCTGGGGAGCTTCCCACAGGGTGCAGCAGACCTCTCCTGCCTCCCCGCTGCCCCCTCAGCAGTGGATTTCAGTCCATCTGCTTGTTCTGCTCCCCACTCTGTCTCTGGTGAACCCTCTCACTGCCCCACGCCTCTGGCCTGTACCCCAGCTTGTATGCAAAAATAAAAATAAATCTTTCTAAAAAAATCACAAAATACACTATTGTGCCCCAATAAACCCTTCTTTCTGAATCCTTTCTAACTGCCTTTTCTTTCCCCCCAAACAGATCTGGATAATATGGACTGTTTGATTTTGGGATCTGTGTCCTCACCAGGGACTCAAAACCACAGTCTCAATAAGATCATTTCTTGCTGGGTTTGAAGGGTTGTTGCAAAGATGTGAGGGAACTGTTCACTGGGATTTTTTTCAAGGAACTTATCATGTTAGCTTTTCCAAGTTAAGGCTCTCCCTCAGAGAGCGTAGCCCAGGGTTAAAATAAAACACCAATCAGAACTTATCTAACTACTTTTAATCCCAGACATACTCATGCACTAGGCAGTGAAAGCAACAAGCAGCAGTTGCAGTAATAGAGTCTTTTCCGAAATAGACAATTTGAGCCTGACTTCCTTCCAGCAAAAGCCTTCCATCTAAGCCCTTCTTCCTGGTGTAGTTGAGTAAAATAGTAGTCTTATAAAAATGAACCAGGTCCTTTGTTTGCAGGGACCTGTGCAGGAGGAAAGACCAGAACTGGCATCTCACTGACTGGACGACCCCTGCCGAGCCGCTTGCCGAGCCGGTGTCCCCAGTGCAGCCTGAGGGGCCTCAAGGACGCTTTCAAGTCATGTGCTAGGACCGATGCCATGAGCATTTTATGAATTTAAAATGTGTGATGCCCTTTTCGTGGACCAATCGCCAGGCTCTCCACCAAAGCGAGCACGCTTGGTAAAGGGCAGGGCTCTGTCGGCAGAAGCGCAGCCAAGAGCTGGACCCCACAGTGGGCAGGACAGGCATGGTGCGAAGCTTCTTCATGCTGCAAAGGACATTTCTTTATTTTAAAAATCATTTAAAGTAGCAACTTAGGGGCCTCCCTGGTGGCGCAGGGGTTAAAGTCTCAGCACTATGAAGCTATTGGCAGCCACTGCAGCCTGGGTTCAATCCCTGGCCAGGGAGCTTCCCACAGGGCGCAGCAGACCCCTCCTGTCTCCCGCTGCCCCCTCAGCAGTGGGCTTCAGTGGATCCGCCTGTTCTGCTCCCCACTCTGTCTCTGGGGAGTCCTCTTACCATCCCCCCCACCTCTGGCCCACACCCCAGTTCTTGTGTGCAAAAATAAATAAAATAAAAAAATAGCAACTTGACCAACCACAGCCTATATAATTCCATTTATAAAGTGTCAGTTTATGTGCTGCTTTCCAAAAGCATATTGCTTCATGAAAACTGCCCTGATGTTTAAAGAAGGTCTCACTCAGGAACAAGCTCAGGTAACTGTCCAGCCCTGGAATGACTTAGTAGCACCAAAGTGAAACTGGACTTGACGATTAGCATCATTCCTACTTAATTTAATGGGGCTTATGGATAATTTTGCATTAAAAACCATTTCAAATTAGGCACATAAGAATCAGTCTGGAGCTTCTGTTTTACCGAAAAGCATATTTTCTCTGCATTTGTGTTGACTTACGTCTGGATCTGATAAATGTAATTAAGCCAATTCTTCCTCTGGGAAAGGTAAAGCCTATCACAGTCAGTGAGTGACTGGGTGTCCAGCTCGAGTCCCAGCGTGAGCATCAGTGATGTCTGAGTATCCCGCGAGCCGAGTCTTACACCTGCAGCCTCAGGCCACACAGCAGAGGCTGCGGCGCCCGGCAGGGCAGGCTGCTCCTCAGAGACGACGCCCTCTGGACTTGGGGAGACCTTCCACGGACATGGAGGGCTTGTTCTTTATCTTGGGGTTACACTTTTGCTCTTCCGCACGTGCACATTTTCCACTCGCCTTCCACTACCTCAGGCAGTTCCCCTGCAGCCCCCTCACCCCCCTCCCCGTTCCCTCTGGTCACATTAAATTCTTTAAGTCCAAGGCGTATCCCTGCTGCGTTGCCTGTGTGTGGATGTTCCTCCTATGAATGAAGCCATCTGCCATCTCTCTGTCATTTTCTGACCGTTTCACTTAACGCAGTCACCACGAGGCCCACCCGTTTCTCCCAGAAGCTGCTGTTCCAGGTCAGCGCTGCCCACGGCCTCTTCCCGGGTCTGTTGAAGGGCACTTAGGTGGGTCCTGGGACGTAGCGGTCTGGACAGTGCACAGGCGGGCGTGAATCTGCATTCTACGTTCATATTATATTTCATATCGTAGTTTTCATAATTTTAGGATAAATACCTAATAGAAGTATTGCTGGATCATGTGGAATTTTCGCTTCTATTTTCTTAAGAAATCTCCATACTGTTTTTTTTAAGAATTTATTTATGCACACAAGAGCCAGGGTGAAGGCCAGAGGTGACTCCCCAGAGACAGAGTGGGGAGCAGAACAGGTGGATCTACTGAAATACATTGCTGAGGGGAGCAGCAGGGAGACAGGAGAGGTCTGCTGTGCCAATTTCTTTTTTTTTAAAAGATGTATTTATTTATGCATACAGGAGCTGGGGTGCAGGCCAGAGGTGTGGGGAGCTGACAGGATTCACCAGAGACAGAGTGGGGAGCAAAACAGGCAGATCCACTGAAATCCACTGCTGAGGGTGCAGCAGGGAGATGGGAGAGGTCTGCTGCGCCCTGTGGGTCACCTTTCTGGCCAGGGATCGAACTCAAGCCACAGTGGTTGGGGATAGTTTGAGATGGCTGAGAATTTAATTCTGCGCCCCCAGGGAGGGCCAAAACATCGCCACCCCGTTTCCCAAAGAGGCTGCAGCAGCTTGCACGCTCGCCAGCAGTGGGTGGGAGCTCCTTGTCGCCACATCCTCATCCCCACCAATATTTGCTGATTCTGTCCTTGACATGAAGAGTTTTAAGTGAGCCAGTGTATAGCATCTGACTTCATAAGCTCTCGGGTAAGAGAACCGCCTCTGGCTGTGCCCTGGTCCAAGAGCGGGGCCACGGCCTGGGCCAGCTGGAGGCAGGAGGTTGGCCCAGCATGTGTGAGGGCCGAGGAGCAGACCTGGGCTCGTCTGCGGCTTCCAAGTCTTTGCTTTCCAAAAAATTGAATGAGGATCAGGTCCTCAGCTCACAATAAAAGTAATTTGCATCGATAACTCATTATGTGGTTCCCCCCAAAACACCTAAGGAATTAAGAGAATTCAGTGACACCTCGTTAACAAAAGTCCCATTTGCATCTATTTATCTATATGAGCAAGATTTCTTAGCGCTTACATTTATAAAAGTGAAAACTGGGAGTAGAACTGGTAGTAAGTCTTGCCAATTCTAACAATAGTAATATTAAAATAGTAATAACAAAAAAGGTGCATGAGCCAATTATTGGGTAAAGTCCCATTCATCTCACTGAGAGAGGCAACTAACTGCATGTAAAACTTATTTCAGTTTGATAAATATGAAAATTTACATGTTCATGTTTTGATCCATTGTGCACAAGTAATAATTATAATTCAATACAGCAGGCATTTTAAAATACTTAGCATTTCAGGGTATCAGGAAATTTTGGGGGAAATGCTAATTTTAATTTATATACACTAGTTGATTAATAAAAGACTGGGTAACATAAAAATATTACATTAGGATAAAATGTGTGGACATATCAATAAGAATTAAAAAGGAATGAGCCTCCCTGTAGACTTTGCATCTGTTGAGAGAGAACTTGTCCGTGTGTTTTTAAATGATGACGGTGCGCGCCTCTCTGCAGTGTATTTGGATTCAGTGGCAACAGTTAAGAGAGTGGTCTCACCATTTCACCTTAAGATGTCAACACTACACGTTCGGAATCGCACCCTCTACAGGTGCTTGTAATTAATGGTAGCTGTCAATTTTAAAGTACGCAAGAGGGTGCACAGTGTTAGGAATTTCTCTCCGGTACAAGCAAGCAAAAGCGTTTGAAGGGGCCTCCCCGGTGGCGCAGTGGTTAAGCGCTGCGTTGTGGAGCTGTTGGCAGCAGCGATGCGAGTTCGACACCCGGCCGGGGAGAATCCCATATGGTGCGGCAGACCTCTCCTGCCTCGCCCGCTGCCCCCCTCAGCAGTGTATTTCTGATCTGCCTGTTCTGCTCCCCACTCTCTCTCTGGTGAACCCTCTCGCCGCCCCACGCCTCTGGCCTGTACCCCAACTTGTATGTATAAATAAAAAATAAATCTAAAAAAAAAAAAAGCGTTTGAAGCTCACTGGACTCGTGTGATTTAAAATGGAAAGATGGGAGCGGCTGGGGGGCGGGGCAGGAGGCCTACGGAGTATGGGCACGGGTGGTTTGGTGGGAGGAATTTAAAAAAATGAATAAAAAACGCAAACAGATGAGTTTTAAAATGTGTTATCGTAATAGACGCCTGGAGGGCCGTCAGCAAAACAGCGCAGCAGGCCCCCCAGCCCCCCTCTGGAAAGCCGCAAACACCGGCTCAAACGCGGGACCGGGCTCTCGGTGCGGCCGGCGGCCTCCGGGCACTCTCGAGGGCAACGGCTGACCGCCGGAGGTGGATAACATGACCGACAGAGCCCCCGCCGCCCCGCCCCGTCGGGGCGTGGACTAGGGCGTTGGCTCCGGTTGAGGGGGTGGCGCTGGTGGGGTGACCAGGCAGGGAGTGCAGGCGGGGCGGGCAGGGGCGCGGCGGGGCGGGGCGGCCGGCATGCCGGAGCGGGGCAGCCCCAGCCGCAGGTGTCACAGGAAACCGGCCGAGGCTGACCCAGCGGAGCTTTGGGGCTCTTGAATGCGGACGAAAACTGCAGAGCAGTCCAGAACCCCGCTGAGGAGGCGACGACACTGGCTGACCAAAGACGCAGCAAACGGGTGGGCTGGGCGCCGCCGACCCCGTGCCCCTGTCCTCTTCTTGCACAATCTTTCAAGAAAAATCACAAGGCGTTTGGAGAGCCACGGAAGCCGCCCACACGGACGCGGCGGCAGCCACCGAGGCCCGGCCACTCCCCCGGCTGGGTCCGGCCCACACCCGGCTCCGGAGGAAAGAGCGAGCGCGTGTCCTTGAAGAGAGACCGCGCCAGGAGGCAGAGAGTGCACGCGGGACCCGGCAGGATTCCCGAATGGAAACTGGCGAGGAGCACAGCCCACACGTCAGAGCCTCCCCGGAGTGGGCTGGCCTGCAGCTTCACCCCTGCACGGCCGTTGCCGCGTGCTGCAGGCCACAGTTCGCGGGGGTGAAGCTGCCCCACCGCGGGCTCCTTGCGAACCGCGTCTGGGCGTGCAGGGACCGGCACCTGGGGTCGGGGTCTTGCGAGCGGAGTTTGGGGGCACCGAAAGAAAGCCCTCCTCTCAGGCGCTGGGCTGCGGCGCTCAGCCGTCCCCGGCTCCTCCCTCGCGCCTCACGCGTGTAATGAAACGTCAGGAAAATCCGCAGACCCTGCGTGGGAGGCCGGAGGAGCCCCAGCGCGCCGCGCCCACGGCGGGAAGCAGCGAGTGTGCAGAAACTACTGTTGGCTCCAGGAGCTCGCATTAGCGCTGTTAGCGTAAAGTAAGCACAGGAGAACAAACGCTGAGACCACGTCTTCTTCCTCAAACCTGACATAAAGCAAATATTTAAAGTTCCCACTTGAATGGGTCATCCACGGCCAGGGAAAGGGAGGCTGGGGCTGAGCTCCAGGAGGAGACCAGAAGGCGCGGCAGGTGCTGACAGTCTCCCGGCTCCCGGGCGGGGCAGCATGCAGTCCGAGCGTGTCCTCGGGCCGGACCAGGTCGGGTCTGACGAGGCTTCTGGGCGCGGCAGGTGGGCCGGCCAACCCCCCTTGCCCAGTCTGGCCGGGGCTCACTTACTGCTCTGGGCCTCGAGTCCCCAGCTGTGAAATAAGGAAAATGAGGACCTGTGGCCCAAGGCTCTCATAAAATGAGAATCTAAGTGGGTTCTTGTTCTGGTTGGCTGCAGATAAGACCTGAAAGCCCATGAAAGAGCAGCACCTTAGACCCTATCAGGAATTTAGGAAACTACGGATAAGACCTAAAAGCCCAAAAAGGATATTGCCTCAGGAATTTACAGCCCCTCCGATTTCACCAGGGATTTACAATCATCCCAGACCTCACCAAGGCTCCAAACAGCGGCAGAGGACAAGCGGCTGTCACTCAACCTGAGGAATCAAACCTAAGCTGGATCCTTATAAACCCCTTTCACCGCCCCACCAGCGCAGACGCCCCTCTGACTTTCTTGTCAGTGCGTTTGGCCTCTGCCCGAGAGCTCTTTAATAAACTTTGCTTCCTTTCTGTCTGTCTGTCTTCATTTCGGTTCCGTGGGTCAGAACACTTCTAAGTAGAACTGAGGCCAGAGCCTCCTTAAGACCTGTATTCAGGGCTCGGAAACGGTTACTGCTGTCATTCCTCCCTCCTTCCCAAGAACCCGAGTGTGCACTGCAGGAGACCCCTGGGCCGAGCCAGGAATTTCTCTTCTAAAAATGTAAACAAGTTTAGGAGAGGACAATAAATCTAGACAATTTCAGTGAGGAATTCCTTGGTATTTGTTAGTAGCCAGAAATTTGATCTCCAATTATTCAGCCAAAAACTGAGCTCTGGAAAAATGGAATATGAGGCCAACACAGGAGTTTGGGGCCTGACTGTGACCACTGGACATGGGGGGTGGGGGACACAAAACTGGAGCCAGCGCAGGGAGAAGGGACCTGGCCACGGGGTTTAACGACAAAGAAGAGTCACACAGCGATGAGTCCAGAGGGTACAAGAAACCACACAAAGCAGGTGGCGGAGACTCCGCAAGCAGGAACCAGAGCAGTGACTGCTTCTTGGGGAAACAGTCTGAAGGTCAACTGAAGGTCAGCTGCAACCCAGTTGCTGGGCCTGGACTTGAGCCAGGTCCTGAAACCACAGGTGGGCACAGGCTCCACCTGCCCGCTGAGCCAGGAGCCCTGTCCTGCTCCAGGTCCGGCCGCGGCCCCCGAGCCTTGCCCAGCCCGGGGTTTGGGTGGCTTTGCCCCAGCCCTGACCAGTGGCTCTGGCTGCGGCTGGTGCTGGTGTCCAGCCGGCTGGCAGGCTTGGCTCTCCTCCTTCATGCCGAGGTGACCTTGTAATTCACCACCCAGAATGGGACATTGGCGGGGCGGGGGTGGGGGGTATGTAGGACTGATGATTTTCTGGGATGATGGGTTTAAACCAAGATTATCTCATCAAAACAGGACCTGGTGGCCCTCCCAGTTACAGACGGAAGGTTCTCCCACCGAAGGGGGAAGTTAGTGTCCTCCCCAGCTGGAGCCCTCTCAGGAAGGAAAAAGACACAGAAACAGGAACACCCGTGTTTCCATTAACCACCCTACAGCGACTGCGCAGTTTCTGCGCCGGCAAGAGGCAGCTCCCTGCCTGCCTGTGACTATGCAGTCGCCTCTCTTTCTCTTTCTCCCTTTCCTAATAAACCTTTAAAAAAATACTAAAAAGAATGATTCCCTAAAGCAGCAACCATGCAGAAGAATAACAAAACGCCCACGAGGCTGGAGGCCGCCTGTGTCTCGGAGCATTGGCCCCCGTGCCCAGCGTCCGCAGGCCCGGCACATGCGACGGATTACAGAGGAACCGCCGTAAAGCCTAGGAAAGCAAGACAAAAAAGTAACTAGTGTCCAATAGCAAAGAAATACTAAATAAGTTAATGTTGTATTAACACACTCGGTAATAAGAACCTAAACTTTATGTGAGATAATGCTCAGTAAAAACACCTAAACAGAACACCCATGTTCTAGTGCATACTTGTACCTGCACTACTGCAGCAAGCAGTAGGTGATAAGGGGTGAAGAAAACAGTGAATGTTCATATGACTTCTTTCCCTCCGAAGATAATTAAAGTCAATTATTGTTAAAAAACAAAACAAGACAACTAAGCTGTAAGAATTTTGAATCAAGCAGATAACATCTGTCTCTATTCACTCACGCTGTCACCTGTGGAATGACATAAACCAGAGCTTTGCATCTGCCCTAAAATGCCCCTTGCCCCGTCTCCAGCTCCGCTGTGTGGGGTGTCCTCCGCGAGCCCTTACAGACGTGTCTGCACCACTTGCGTGGGTGCCTGTGTTGATGAAAAACTTTCACGTGTAGGTGACTTTATTCTGACAGCCTCATCTCGATATCCTAGAGGGCAGATTATACCGACAAGCTGCATGTCTTGGTAAATCCCACAGTGTTTGATATTTGAACTGCCACTAAGAATGTACTGAATAAATGTTGCTTGACTGACTGAATGAGTGAGTGGATGGAGAATAAGTGGAAGAAAGAAAGAGAAAAGAGGGGAGAGGAAGGAAGGGAGGGAGAGGTAAGGGGAGGAAGCGTGAGGGCGAGAGAGGCAGACAGAACAGAATGACGCGGCTGGTGTCCCTTACCAGAATCTTGCTCAGTCTAACAAGCGGCCCTCTCTTCCACTTTCCCACCATCTTTTCCAAATAAATTAACGTTCGATCCTCTGAGGTTCTGAGTTATTTGAAGGTGAACAGGGACGATGATTTGAGGGTCACCGTTGCAGCAGCGGACTCAGGACAGCAAACGCGTTTAGTCCACAGCAGGCCGTTTTGTGAGAAGGGGCTGTCCTAATCTCATTCAGCATAAAGTTTCTGAATTTAGAGTTTCCCGATTCTCCTCCTAGACAGTCTTTTCCTGTGCCCCAAAGCAAGCTCTGGTTTGAGAGTCTGGCCCTTCCTCCCCCACTCCCAGAGCACAGGACCTTCTTCCGGCCATCCCAGCCCTGTGGAGAAGCGCCTCTTTCTGTCCACTCGGCCTTGCTGAGCGCTTCGGGCTTGGGGTCAGCCTTGCCTGTCCTGCTAATTTGGCCGATGTCTCTGGAGGCAACAGAGCCGTTTAAGGCTAAATATAAATGCAAAAGGCAGGAAAATGTAGGGGAGAAGGAAGCCTTGTGTCTGGGCCCCACAGGGCCAACCAGCGGCCCTGGCTTGTTGCTTGGCCCCAGAGCTTCTCGAGGAGCGGAGCCGGCAGCTGGCCAGAGGGAATCAGTACTCACGATTTCTCAGCAGATGCACTGGTGGTCCTGGGGCTGCCCCTGCTTTTCTTTTCTTTTTTTAAAGATTTATTTATTTATGCATACAAGCTGGGGTACAGGCCAGAGGCGCGGGGCGGCGAGAGGGTTCACCAGAGACAGAGCGGGGAGCAGCACAGGCAGATGGACGGAAACACACTGCTGAAGGAGCAGCAGGGAGGCAGGAGAGGTCTGCGGCGCCATGTGGGAATCTCCCTGGCCGGGCGTCGAACTCGCTTCGCAGCTGCCAACAGCTCCACAGCTCAGCGCCCAACCGCTGCGCCACAGGGGAGGCCCCGCCCCTGCTTTTCGGCGAGGCCTTCGAATCGCCTCCTCTCTCTCGCCTTTGCGGCCACCTCTGCTTCCCCGTGGCCCAGAGCAGGCGCGCAGCAGCAGCACCCGACCTCCCTTCCCAGACCCGCACGTCCTGGGGGCGCCCTCCATGTCTCTGACGTTCGATGTTGCGAAGGATGCCTTGGAACAGATGGCTGGAAAACCCTGGACAAAAATCAGACCTTCGTCTCTTTTCTGAGTGTCGGTCTACAGTCAGCATGGGCAGTTGTCACTGGGACGGCGCCTCCACGTTTGCCTGGATTGGTTCCCCCAAACTTGGTCATGAGGACTAAGACCTGTCTTGGCTCTCACACCACATGGCGACAGTCCAGTCTCGGTGGTGAGTGGCTCACTGGTGCCACAGGTGTTACCAAATGTGGCCTCTGAAGCTCCAGCAGGGACAGCAGGGCTGGTCTCTCCCTGCGGCTCCACCACAGGTCAGTTGTGGCAGCTGCGCCTCAGAGACCTTTTATACAGCCATTACCTCCTGGATTGTGGAATGGACCAATCAGGTGCAAGCTATGAGCTGATTGGAGCTAAATGGTCCAATCAGCCACAGGATTGAAAAATGGTCCAATCAGACTTGTGGGTGGGGCACCCTGAAAGAGGATATAAGGCAGGGTCAGCAGCAGCAAAGGGCAGGCTGTTCCAGCCTCTGAAGAAAGAGGACTCTGTTCCCAGCCTCCAAAGAAGAAAGGAAGCGTCCAGCAGCCGCCCTCTGGGGAGGGAGAGAAGCCAAAGGACTCTGCAGAGACTGGGCTTCCATGCTGTCTCTGAAGATGCTGGAGGCCCGGCCCGGCCTGGCTTCTTAAGGAGCTGTTTGTTGTTGGTGTGGCCCAGCACTCACAGAGCTGTGCACACCGTGTCTGCCAGCACCGCTGAGGGATCAGCAGTGACCATCACTACTGGCCAGAGCTGTCCAGACTCCTGGTGACCAGCGGTGACCATCACCAATGCTATACAGGTGAGGTGGCCGCCACGTGTGGCCACGTGAGCTTTGTGTTTCCCATTGGTGGGGCAAGCCGGTGGTTGTTGTTCCTGGAGCCCGAGGCCTTCTGTAGGCGTTGGCGGGTGAGACCCGCAGACTGCCCTGTCTTCTGTTGGGCTCTAGCCCCAGGCCCTGCTGCGTGGGTGCTGTGTTGCTACAGCCTTCCCTGGGGTCTCCTGAGCCCTGGAGTCCTGATCTGCTCACCGTGGTCCCAGCGCCCCCTGCTGGTCCTGGGCGTCCCCAGCCCCGCCCTGTCCCTGCAGGTTTGTGTCTGGGCTCCCCCCTGCTCCCCGCACTGTGTCCCCGCACAGTAATACACGGCCGTGTCCTCGGGGCTCAGGCTGGTCATTTGCAGATACAGTGAGTTCTGGGCGTTGTCTCTGGAGATGGTGAATCGGCTCTTCACCGAGTCTGCATAGTAGATGTTACTACTATATTCACTAATCCGTGCAACCCACTGCAGCCCCTTCCCTGGGGCCTGGCGGACCCAGTGCATGCCGTAGTTACTGAAGGTGAATCCCGAGGCTGCACAGGAGAGTCTGAGAGACCCCCCAGGCTGCACCAAGTCTCCCCCAGACTCCACCAGCTGCTGCTCCGCACCCTGGACACCTGCAGACACAGACACAGCCCGTCAGGACACGGCTCTCGGCCACCGCTTCTCCCTCTGCCCCATACTCAGGGTCTCCTGCTCCCCAGGAATCACCTCCCAGGAGAGCCCCGAGGAGCAGCCAGCTCAGCCCACGCTCCATGGCGAGTGTCCGCGTCCGTCCTGACCGAGTGGCCCCTGGTCCCGGCTGCTCCTGTGCAGAGCTGCAGGGCAGGCTGGGCTGGTTTTCTGCAGCAGGGGACGGCCCTATTTGCATGTGTCCTGCTATATAGCAGGCTCTGGCTGGGTCTGGGGACAGAGGAGCAGGGAGGGGCCTGGGACTTTGGGGTCACGACAGCATCATCAGCGTGTCCCTTCTCAGGGGACAGAGCTGGGGGACACTGAGCACCTGTGGTTTGTGGGGACGCAGGCCCAGCTGCTTGTGTTCACAGTGCACTGTGGGGCCTTCTGGGGCAACTGGATCCGTGTGATGTTGGGGTGAGAGGGGTTGGCTCAGCCAGTGCTGGGAACACGTGCGGTCCCCAGCAGGAGAGGATGGACGTCTGTGTGGCCCCGCGTCTCACCTGGGCAGGTGTGGGCAGGGCTGGGGTCGGGACACGGTGATAGCAGGAGGCCTGTGGTCAGTGCCCATTTCAGTCCCCGGGGAGTGGGGCTGCCCCAAGGGGGTGGTGTCCAGGGTGTGGGGTCCTGGGGCAGGATGGCCACTGGGTGGTTGAGCCCCTGTATCCTCACGGGGTGCCCTCTGTCCCCCCAAAGGCCATCTAGGGGGCTGTTTCAGCCCCATGGCCTCTAGTTTTCTTCCCAGTTCCCATGGCCCAGAGCTCATTTCCTTGTAGCTCTTTGTACAGGTCAATGTGAGAGGAAACATCAGAAAATATTGTCACAGAAGGACGAAGAGATGCTGTGGTTTGTGGAAAACCATGTACCAGACAGTCAGCACGACTGTCCCCACTCAGAGCTGCTCACACCCTCAGGGGCTCACATTTTGCTCAAAATAAGTCATAAAACATCAGAAGGATCGCTGCTCCCTGGGGTCTCCAGCCCTGGAGTCCTGATCTGCTCACTGTGGTCCCAGCGCCCCCTGCTGGTCCTGGCGTGGGGTGATGTCATAGGGTGTCTGCTCTTCTGGTCTCACCTGTCAGGGCCACACAGGAGGAGGACATGACTCTTGTTTCACCATCAGTGAGCTCACAGGGTGATAAAAGTTATATAAAGTTTGTCTAGACATGCTTCTCAAATTCAAAAATCCCACAAACATACTAGATTTTATGTATTCTGCTTCACATCAAATACTAGTTCAGTGTTATTTAGCTCTTAATGTTGCGCCCAATGTAGACAGTTTGTAGCAATCCCACTTCCTCAAGGAAATTTGATATTGTTACTTCATTTATAGGGGGAATGTAGTTTTTACACTCCCAGACTTCAAGCTGTACTACAAAGCCATAGTAATGAAAACACTATGGGACTGGAACAAGTATTCACACACGGACCAAAGGAACTGAATTGAAAACTCAGACATAAAGCCACACATATGTGGACAACTAATCTGTGACAAAGGAGCAAAGAACATCCCCTGGAACAAAGATAGTCTCCTCAATAATTGGTGCTGGGAAAACCGGAGCACCACCTACAAAATAATGAGACTAGATTCTTACCTCACACAATACACAAAGGTAAATTCAAAATGGAAAGGAGACCTGAATGTAACACCTGAAACCATACAACACATAGAAGGAAACAAAGGCAAAACACTCCACGACATACATCTCAGAAACATCTTTAGTGACTCATCCCCCTAAACAAAGGAAATGAAAGAAAAGATAAATAGCTGGGACTACATCAAACAGAAAAGCTTCTGTAAACAAAATACAAGAACCAGGATAGAGACACCCCACAATTGGGAGAAAGCATTTGTAGTCCCCCAAACTGACAAGGGACTGATACAAAAGAACCACAAAGAGCTCACACAACTCAACCAAAACAACAGAAAGCATCTTGTCGAAAAGAGGGCAGACGAGTTAAAAGGACAGACCTCCAAAGAGGAAATGCAACAGCCAATAGGCTTGTGAAAAAATGCTCTACAAAGTGCAAAAATGCTCTACAAAACTTATCAAGAAATGCAAACCAAAAACGCAGTAAGATGACACCTCATCCAGTAAGAATGTCATTAAAAAGCATTAAATAAACTAACCACAAATGTTGCAAGGATGTGGAGAAAAAGGAACCCTCCTACACTGCTGGTGGGAATGCAAACTGGTCCAACCACCTTGGAAAGTCGTGTTCGGACCCTCAAATGACTACAAATGGAGCTACCCTGTGACCCAGCAATTCCACTCCTAGGAATCTATGACCCAAAGGACACAAAATCATTAATTTGAAAGGGATGCCAGCCCTCCTATGCTCATTGCACCACTATTTACAATAGGGAAGATATAGAAACAGCCTAAATCCCCAAACAGAAGAGTGGATCAAGAAGATGTGGTCTATGTAGACAATGGAATACTACTCAGCAATGAAGAAAGATAAACGTTTGTCGTTGGCAACAACAGGAATGGAGCTGCAAGGGATTCTGTTCAGTGAAATAAGCTAGAAGAAAAGGAAAAAAAATATCAGATGGCTACAGTTATAAAAGGAACATAGGAGACCATATAAAGCATCAGAAAAAAAGGCAAAACCAGCAGGAAAGGACACATTGGAGACATTTATCGAGAGAGGTGGAGGGATCAAAACTGAGTGACCAGAACAAGATTCCGAGGTGACGGTCAGGGGTGTCTTGGTGAAGTCATTTTATGGGAACAGCACCTTAGAGGGGAAATGAAACATTGTACAAATATGGAGAATCTATAAAGATCACAAAAAACAAACAATAAAATTACTTGCAAAGTAGAGCACTGAGGCCTGATTTCTCTTTTCCAAAGGTTTTAATTGTGGCTTTGGAAGAACCCAGTTCCGGTCACTCCCACTCCCCACTCACTGTCCTCCAGGCCCCGAGAGCGTCTCTCAGACGTCAGGCCCAGGCCGGGGAGGGTCTGCCGCGGCCCCTGTGCCCAGCTCACCGCGTGTCCCTGTGCCCAGCCCCCGGCGAGGCCCCCTCAGACGACGGCGCGGCCGCCAGCCCATCGCCGGGACGGGGCGCCGGAGCCCGCGCTCCTCCTGCTCAGGGTCAGCGCGGCGTCGGGGACCCTGAGGCCGAAAGGCTCCCGGGGGCTCCTGTCCCCCCCACGGGGTCAGCCCACCGGGCGGGCTCCAGGTCAGCGCCGGCCCCTGAGGCCCCCGGGTGGGGCTGATGGGGTGCCCCGATGTGCCTGTGTCGCTCTGTGCCCCACTTCGCCGAGTGCTTTGCTGTCTAATTAGCCTCCCGGGCGCTGGGGGGGCTCCTGCCCACGATCGCGTCATCCTGGGGGACCGCTGACCTCTGCCCCGCCTGGTCCTTCCGCGTCGCCCCCACAGCTCCGGGCCGCAGCGGCAGCAGGGGCAGAGTGGACACCCCTGTCCTGTGCGCTAGGGAATGGGGCGGGTTTCGGCTCCTCCCCCAGGCCGGGGTGGCCTGGGGCGCCACGTGGGTCACCGGGGGAGATGGGGCCTTTGTGCCTCCTTGTCGGGGGCCCCCATCGCGACTGGGTGACAGACTTCACCAAACGCCCTCGGCGTCTGTGGGGTCGGGGCTCTGTTTCCCCCCGTTGACGGGGTGAGCTGCGGTGACCACAGGCTCTGACCGTCCCCGGCGCTGGCGGGGCCCGGGCGTGGCGCGTCCTTCTCAGCACCGCGGGGTTCGGGCTGCTGAGACTGGAGGGGGATTGTCCCCCCGTGTCTACTGGGATCTGGCCTGCTGGCCCCTTTCTGTGCCGTCCCTGGTTTGGGGGTTACCGGGACGCCGACTCATCCCCGAATGTGGGGGGCTCCTCTCGTGATTCGGAAGTGTTCAGCAGGGTGCCTCGGGCGCGCCTCGATCCTGAGGGGGACTCGCCGCGCGGCCGCTGGCCTTGGCTGGGCACGGAGCGTCCTGGCCGCCGCGGGGTCCCGTCCTGCTGTGTGTCCGTCCTCTGTGGCCCGTTGTCCGGCCGCGCCTGCGTGCGCGAGTCTGGGGCGCGTCAGCCCCGGCTGTGTCCTGTGTGCACAGACCTGCGGGGGTGACCCTGAGTGTCGCTGCGTCCCGCCGCTTCTGGGGTGGACTCTCCTGTTTGGTCACGTCCTTGTATTAGCGCGTCCCCGCGTCGGGGCGGGGCCTGGTGGGCTCTGCGCGTCATGTTTGATTTCAGACACCAACATTCGGATTTATTGGGCCTTCAGCTCGTCATTTTAATTTACTTTTTTCTGCTTTAATTAATTTCTCCTGCTGACCACTGGGTGTTCTCGGGGACACAGCTCTGAGCCTGGGGACTGTCTCCGCCTCGGCAGATCCGCCCCTGGTGCAACAGGCTCTGGGGACCTCGGGCTCAGCCCTGAGACCTGCTCCCCTGAGACTGATGGGGCGTCCCCGCTGTGAGAACAGGGGAGGGGTCTAGTCCTGGGGGTCTCCTCTGGGGACAGAGTCTCCCCCTCCCTGCGGGCTCCCGGGGAACGTGGGGACCAGAGCCTCTCAGAGGGAAGCAATGTGCCTGGGAGCTGAGTCCGCAGAGGGAGCCCCAGACAGGAAGCCCCCGCCCCCCACCCGCACCTGCTCTGGGCTGTGCTCTGTGCTCTGGGCCTCCTGGCCTCGGGGTCCCTGGGCCCCTGGGGTCCTGGACACGCACCGTGGACCCCCCAGCCCCTCCCCGTCCCTGCAGGTTTGTGTCTGGGCTCCCCCCTGCTCCCCGCACTGTGTGTCTCGCACAGTAATACACGGCCGTGTCCTCGGGGCTCAGGCTGGTCATTTGCAGATACAGAGAGTTCTGGGCATTGTCTCTGGAGATGGTGAATCGGCCCTTCACCGAGTCTGCGTAGCTTGGGCTACTACCATCACCATAAATCCCTGCAACCCACTGCAGCCCCTTCCCTGGGGCCTGGCGGACCCAGCTCATGTAGTAACTGCTGAAGGTGAATCCCGAGGCTGCACAGGAGAGTCTGAGAGCCCCCCAGGCTGCACCAAGTCTCCCCCAGACTCCACCAGCTGCGCTGCACCCTGGACACCTGCAGACACAGACACAGCCCGTCGGGACACGGCTCTCAGCCACCGCTTCTCGCTCCTTCCCCTCCCTCCTCAGTGTCTCCTGCTCCCCAGGAATCACCTCCCAGAAGAGCCCCGAGGAGCAGCCAGCTCAGCCCACGCTCCATGGCGAGTGTCCGCGTCAGTCCTGACCGAGTGGCCCCTGGTCCTGGCTGGCTCCTGTGCAGAGCTGCAGGGTGGGCCGGGCTGGTTTTCTGCAGCAGGGGACGGCCCTATTTGCATGTGTGCTGCTATATAGCAGGCTCTGGCTGGGTCTGGGGATGGAGGAGCCCAGGCGGGTTCTGGGACTTTGGGGTCACGACAGCATCATCAACGTGTCCCTTCTCAGGTGACAGAGCTGGGGGGACACTGAGCCCCTGTGGTTTGGGGGACGCAGGCCCAGGTCCTTGTGCTCACAAGTGCACTGTGGGATCTTCTTGCCTGAGATATTTATGTGGTGGATCAGCCCTTTGTCATGTCGTTATGTTTAGTTATTTTCTCCTATTCTCTGGGTGTCTTTTTGTTATGTCGATATCTTCTGTTTCTGTACAGAAGCTTTTGAGCTTGATGTGACCCCATTTCTTTCTATTTATTTTTACTCCTCTGCCAGAGGAGGGCCAACCCCATGACATCACGAGGCCAGTGCCGGGTGTATCAATGTTTACTGTGTCCGTGAACCCTGTAGCCCCATTCACACTTGTAGATGCTGAACGAGACACATGCCCAAGGACAGCAGCAGTTCGTAAAATCGAGGTGATTTTATGCAATGGCATATTATCTGCCTAAAGAAGTGTGAATGCTGTAGTTTGCAACCCCTGGTTAGAACTGTGGGGGTGATATGAGAAATATGACAGAGAGAGACTGACAAACGCTGATGGTCTTACTTACAGGTGGACGATAGAAAAACGTAACAAAGCATCACTCAATACCAAGTCCTGTGGGGCGCGGCGTGGTCTCGGCCGCCATTACAAGATGGCGCCTGAAAAAAGAGGGTGTGGGCTGAGGAGGCCGGACTAGAGACCGCAGTCAGTACCACCCACCTGCATGCTGTTCACATGTCAGGCGAGGGTTCGGTGGAGTGAGCGCGTGATCAGTGCTCGGATTGGACACTGAGGTTTGACCTTTAACAGGATAGGCTACC